>JAIPRM010004475.1:0-22872 GCA_025469315.1 Stegophylla sp. TES_Ste_2020 | reverse complement strand
ATCTCATAAAATTTTCAAAAACATTTGACCAATTTTGGGATAAGTACGACATTTTGAAAATTTTGGAAATTTCTCGTTTTTTGTTAGTTTTAAATTCATAAAATTTTAATGTATGGATATTAAGAGCTGAAAATTTAATACAAACAAATTCATATGTATTTCTAACAGTACTCGAAAAATCTCAAAAATCGTTACCTAGTCAAGTTTTTTTTTACAACTGTTTAAACTTGGAATTTTGACATTCATAAGTTTTACTTAAAATTACACACTTAAACGCATATAAAAAATAATTGGTACAGCCGATCTTTATGAAACTTGGTACGTAGACGGAAAATTGCATTGCGGATATTATGGTGTAAGAAAATTTTTGATGTATGAATAATTAAAAATTTCACAAGATTTTGATTGAAAAAAATTACGGAAAAATTACTATACATATTAATACTATAAATAAAACTGTACATGGATTATTTGGTTATTATGACTATTAATGGACATTTGAAAAAATTTAGTGAATTTTATTTGGTGTAAGGTGTAACTATTATCGGAAAATAAAGTTAATTATATAAACAGCTCAAAACCCAGGTTTTCCCGTTAAGAGACAAGAATTCTAATTACACTAATTACTGTGAGTTTGTCGATTTATTAATTTTAAAAAAATAGATTTTTATTTAGACTTTTATTACCTCATACACAGTACACACCACGCGCTAGTGCGCAAACATACACGCACGCACACACACACAAACGAAAGTACGCACACAAATTATGTTGCACCTTCCCAACATTATTAAATATCATTTTATTAATATAACCTTATCGCCAATTATTATTGTTATTATATAGTATTTGAAACTTCGCTCAGGCCTCAGAATCGTTTTATTAAAGAAATGATTTATCGTTTCTTTTTAAATTCAATACACGCGTCAAGAGAATCCCATCATCCGTCGTTGGAAGTATGTCCGGCTTTTTTAAATCACTCTTACTTCTCACCCGGTGTCCCTGTCAGCGCGACAGCACCCCATTAAAAAACCCCAAAAAAAAACGACATTTTTGTCACCAACCACTACGGAAACAGTCGACTTGTCATTTCTTTAAAATATATCAACCCACGTGTTCCCGTAAAAAGTGTTTAAGGTACACCATCATCGTTCCAACGCTTCCGCTTTGGAAACTGCCCTGTCACAATGTATAATTAGTGTTTAATCGTACTATAATTAACATATTCATTGATTTTTTTTTTGATTTATTTATTATATACCTGTATATTATAATAATTTTCTATATTTTAAATAGGTAAACATTATAAAACAAAGTTCTTTGCTCTGCCATGAATCTTAAAATTTACAATTATTATTCTGTATAGTCGAAGCTGTGCTTAGAAAAATTGTATTGAAGAATGATTGATTGATTGTTTCTTTAAAGTGTGTGATCTTCTTCCCCTTGAATTAACAACTTGCCTTTGCTTTTTAGAACATGACAATATGTCATAATTTCAATTAATTATTTATGTACATACAAAATAAGAATCTTATATCCTATTATTCTTTGAATCAGTATTCCTGTAACCATGTTAGCTTATTAGTTTTTTTTTTATGTTTGATTATATAAATAATATACCTCAACTTCATGAGATTGCTTGTATAGAATAAATTGTAAATCATTTATCGAATTTGATGGTTTATATTTATCTGTAATAAATCTATATTTTCAGAACCGTCACCGAATGAAAAGTTCAACTGCCCTAATATGTGTGGAAGAGTATACAAAAGGAAACAATACGTTATTAGACATTTAAAATTTAAATGTGGAGTGAACCCTAAATTCGATTGCAGTATTTGTGAAAAAAAATTTGCATACAAAGAAACAGTTAAAATGCACCTAGCAAGAGTACACAAACTCATTAATATTTAATTGTCAACTATGAAGTGAGGGAGCAATTTATACTGCATTTTTTAAAAAAATTAAAAATTAATAAACACAAAATTTGAGATATTCGTGTAATGTAATCGAAGTTGTTGTATTTAAAAATATTATTATGAATTTTGATTGATTTCATTATATTATGTAGGTTTTTATAATTTATTACATTTAATGAAGTTGCAAAGAAAATTAATAAAATTTAATGATAACACAAATGCTTCGTCTATACACTCCTGTAGAAAATCTATATTTGTTTTATAATAATATTATTTGATATACATTTATTTTGTAGCTATAATTATTTTACTATCACATGAACATTGTTTAATTGAATATTGTTATTTGATATTGAATTAGTTATAAATTAACAAGAATTGAAAAAAAAAAATACCAGTGTAAATTTTGTCAATACTTACATGTGATTGATTGTATTTTATTACAAATATAAAAGTAATAAAATTTATAATAACTCTACATGTAATTTTTACAGAAATTTTGTATTTACTTAAAATTACAACAATTAATAATTGTTTTTATCACAAGTATATACAGATCATGTGCATCCTGGATTTTGTATCTGGGTCAACAAACTTTTAGCTGACCCAATATTACTAAAAATAACCTATTTATATTCCTCATTTAAGCATAAATACAAAAAATATAATTAACTACTGTCTGTATAATTTTATTAAATTAGGTTTAATATCAACTGCTTGCTCATCTCACCATGTAATTAAACTTTAGTTCTCAAGCATCTATAATTAGAACTTTTATTCGACCATAGATCTAAGGCTGATTTTTTCTTTTTAAATAAGCTTTTTACAAATAAGATTGATAATCCGTATCTTTTACCTATATTAATTTTAAAGTTCCATTTTTAATTCCTACATATAGTGTATGAAAATAATAATAAAAATATTTTCATATACACTGTGATTCCTACTTGTGCCACTAACTTTGAGTTTACAACCCTATATTTCGTCTTATGTCAAATGTCAATAATGACCCACCCAACATTCTTTTTTTCATACTAATTAACTTATATTCAAACTATTCCAGTTAAAATGTGTCATCATGTACAAATAATATCACAGTAAAATTAAGTAATATTGTTAATTTAATAAACTGTTATCACAATTATTTAATTATAATGTAACATTGGGTCTGTACTGTATTATATATTTAAAATTAAATTAAAATAAAAAATCTATACATGTCATACATTAAGTAAATTACAGGATGTATCATAAAGATCTGACGTATGGGAATAATCTTTTTTCTATTAATAATTTTTGCCTATATTTTTCTGAAAATTATTACTACTGCATTGCGCTACAGTAATAATTTATAATTATTAATTTTTTTTTCTTTAGGACCCAAATTTGAAATTTTATATTAAAATTCAAAATAGTAATTTTGTGAATCTGATTTTTAGAAAAATATTGATGCTTAAATCTCTTGTAAATGTTAATCCATTCATTTTCTACGACTTTTATAAGTTTGTGAAAAATTTAATAATATTGTTATATAAATCATATCACCTAATGACGTCATAATATTATGTATTATTTTTATGCTGTATTTGATACAATTATTCGCAGACAAAAAAATCGTAGAAAATGAACAGATCAATCTTATTAATAGCAAAAAAAGTTTCCATATTTTAGATTTTTCTGATACACTGTATAATATGCTCATATAATATTAAATGTATTGTTAATGAATAAAATAATATCCATCAAACAACTATAACCTGTGTAATATGTCAGTTTTCATTTTGTTTTAGTTCTTATTGGGCAAATGTTCAGCCGTTCCAGATCAATGATAGCTTTTTGCGAATCAGGAACCAGCAGATATTCTTCTCCCAACCAGTGTGGACCAGAGGGTAGCTATAGTTCAATTTATATGAAGCAAGCAAAAGGGCGAGAGTCATAGTAACCATATATAAGAAAAAAAAATCCTCAGGTTGTTATGTTTGGTGCGCTGTAGTCTAGCGTTAGGTAATATACCCTTATCAGTTATCAATAATCATTGTTTGTTTCTTTGATTTAGAATATTGTTGATCATTTCACATGTTCTCTTTTGAGTTCGCTGTTCATTTGTTCGCATTTAGTTCTTAATTGTATTTAAATAATTTGTAATTCTCTACTTCCTACATAAACACCAATTAATGGAAGTAGATACATCAATTAAAATAATATTTGTTTTGTATTTTATCTTATCAATAAAAAATTTAATAGATAATAGTTGTTTTGTATTGTCTGATATTTTTATACTGAGCATTTGGTCACACTGACGCTCGCCCTTTTGCCTGCTTCATAATGGTGCATAGTGTAATATATGGCATGGCCTCTCTATACATTCTTACTCTTGGTGTGGACGGACTTATATGCAAAAGAGTGGAATATCGCAACATCTAACATAATATGAATGTGGTATTGAACCAAAATTTAAATGTCATGTTTGTTTTAAAAAATTTGCCCAAAAGTCAAGGATGAAGAGTCATATAATTACAGTTCATAAAACAATGCCATTGATATGATTGATATGAAATCATAATGATGAACTTAATTTAAACATTTTATATATCTTGTAATTTTTTTTTTTAAATAATATCAAATAATTATTATAAAACAAGTAATTTCTTTCAGATGTTAGAAATTTCAAAATATGTATTCCAATTTCTATCGATAATGTTATTAGTCATTATAAGCACATAATACATAATACTATTGAGTCTTATGGGTTAAGGAGTTTCATATTTTCGTTTTCTATGATAATTTTGTGACATGCTAATCACATGTATACAATAGTTATTGTGCTTGATAATATAAGGAATTATTAGGTACAAAAATTATTATGATAAATAAAAAATAAACGTGTTTTATTTTAACCAGCTAAATAGGATCAAATGAATTTTAGTATGCTATGGTAATTTACAATATAAGATTTTGTTCCATATCTAATTTAAAATCTAAATTATTTCTCAATTTGTTGTTATAATTAGTATATAGCATTTATGTAATAAATCAGAGGATGGTGAAATTATTTATTTATATAATATAATATTTTCATTTCATAAAAACTAATAATAACCACTAATAATAGACGTTCGCGGGAGTAAAAATGAATATTGTAAATGCGGCTGCCATCACCTTGGTATTGTGTATTGGGAAACCCAGAACGGTTGCTAAATATTGCATTCTCATTCCAAAATATATTTGCTCCAATGATATTATTAATAGCCAAGTAATTTTAACCAAAAATTATAAATTTGTTCTAATTTTCCTTTATTGGAATGAATATTAATTGTTCTATTATTTGTTGATTCTAAATAACAGTTGTTCCATTACATATTTATCCAAATAAAATTTGTTCCATTGTAGATCTGATCCTAAATAAGTATATTTATCCAATTAATCACAAATAAACAGTGGTTAAAGTGAGGGGATACAATCAAGGGTCCCCTTTAGTTGCATCCCAAAATTTGGGGAGGACGTTAATTTTGATTTATAGAGTGGAAACCGTTAATATTAGAAATTTATTTGAATGGTCAAAATTTCCAAATTATTAAAAAAAAAAAATTAATAATTTATTTAAGAAGAAGAACTTAAATTATTATGAAATGATAAGAATTTTATGATACAATCATAGAAAAATGAATACTTTTCATTTCATTCTTTGAAGATATTTATAGTATAGTATGCTTCTTGTTGTAAATTTTTTGCTAAAACTAATTATTTAGAGAAGACTATTTCGCATTGATTAGTATAAGTTAATTCAAATTTTTATAGGTAATCTTATACCAAAAGTGGTTATGCCAATGGTTATGCTACATACATACATTGGTACATACTTACATATATACATTAGCGGACATCGAATACAAATATTGGAAGAGGAGAGGGGGGGGTAAAATATTAATTTGTTTGATTTAGCCTCCTCTAATGGTATAAACCTTTAACAATTTATTAGTTATCTGGAAGGGCTTTGAGTGGATTTAGAAAGGCTTCCTCCTATCTTCGTTTATGCATACATATATAATATTTATATTATATTATGTTATTTTATCTTGATATTTTGGATTTTGAGTGGAGCGAAGCTTAAGCGCTTTTAACTATAAATAGTTCTCCAACAGGCAATAAGTTTATTGTGTAACAAGGGCGGGAAGTAATTTCAGTCGCCTGTGAAGTGTGAAGCACGAGTCATTGACCATTTCTCCCAAGACGGAAATTGTCTTCCCACACGTATACTATTTTTTTTTTTCACTCGGCCAGCTGAAACTAATTTTTTTGTCTCATATTTTTCTGCGTAGTATAACAGCGGCGTGGACTGTAAAAGTAGACTTTTTCTACTGAACAGCACGAGCCACAGGTGATGGCTACATTTCGCCCCCAAGACTGAAACTGCCTTCCCGCTCGAGCCATACGCACTATTTTTTGTCACACCTCATATTTAGGTATATAATACTTCTTGGTCAATTTTTTTTTTGTTATGCTAGTAGACTGTAAAGTAACGTTATATCCATAGGGGCGGTAAAGTATAGTCTTTTTCGCCCGCTGGAAATCGTATCGAAAATTAAATTTTCAATGCAAGCGTGACAAAAAATATATTTTTCATTGTTTTGTGAAAATTAAATTTTTCATATTCAATAAGAGCATGACTAATAATTATTATTAATTACCACTCGTTTTACTGAAAAAATAATAAATATTCCTAACTTGTGTGTTTATAATATCGTTATAGATGAAATGTACCCGTCGTCGGAAACATATTCAGTATTTCGTTACTTTTGCCCAAATAAATGCGGACGATCGTATAAGAGGAGAAGCGGACTTAGTCAACATTTAAATTACGAGTGTGGTGTGGAACCTAAATTCAAGTGTTTTATGTGTGACAAAAAATGTGCCCAGAAGTCGACTATGAAATCGCACATAATAAAAGTTCATAAAATAACACAACCGTATATCAATTGTGATGATATTTAAAAAGTTGTGTAAAAAATTAAAAAAATTGTTTAAAATAAAATGCTGTATATAGATATTTTATAACATGTTTTTAAAATATCATTTATGCATTAGTAATGATTTGAGAGCATTTTTTGGTAGTAGGTTTATTATTAAAAGTGACTTTTTACACAAACATTCATTGTAATATTGGAAGGCAATTTTTGATTTTATTGATATTACAACACCTATTAAATTCTGAGCGGGATGTTTATTTATTTTTTATTTATATGAACACTTTTTCGTATAGAAATACTTGTCCAAATGATTCGAGGAATTTAAACAGGAAAAATACATTGCTCGAAAGAGAAACGCGTATAAAAAAGTGTACTTCGCACGTCGGGTAGGATACTCTTGACGGGTGTATATTGAATTTTAAAGAAACGATAAATCATTTCTTCAATAAAACGATTCTGAACGAAGGAAGTTAATAATATAAAAAACGTGTACATTTTCACTCATGCTCTACCATAAACACGACAAACACCGTACAAATGTTATACGGAGTGAGTGAAATCGGTAAATCATTAGTGTGATGACGTGACGTTTTATATGCACCTAAATTATACATTTTATGGCTAATAATGAGCAACATCAAGGCTCGATAGTTAAATAAATAAAATAATTTTCTTGGTGAATATTAAATAATATTATTATATACACTGAAACTGAATAGTATATAACTAATTATTAATAAATATGTAAACATGAATCACTCTGTAAACACAATCGCCATGGTTTATAAATAATAAAAACAATTATATTGGAGGGAAAAAAATTATTCCGCTATAACGAATTGCATTGGCGACCATAAAGTGCATTTTTTCCACATCACGTAAGTATACCATCTAGACATATTTTCATAAAATTAATTCTGTAACTATATTATGGAGCCTCAGTTCATCCTTTGTTAACATATTTTTTAGAACTTTTATTTCATTCACTTATCATTTAAGTATTAAAAAGCCAGGCATACTTCTCAGCACCGATGTTCTTTGCTCCTCGGGACAGATACTCTCGGTATATGTGTAGAGTTTTTGAAGAAACAATTAATAATTTCTTCAATAAGATAATTCTGAATGAAGGAAGTTAATAATATAATAAGCAAATAAAAATAATAGTTGTCATTTTCAGTACACCCACCGAAAGAGTATCTGACCCAAAGAGCAAAAAATATCCGTGGTGTGAAGTATGTACGGCTTTCTTGTCTAAACTTTACTTTTTTTGCCTAATAAATAAAGAAAAGAAAAAACGAAATAAAAATCATTGTAAAAATACTAACTTCTTCACTTCGTTCAGAATCTAAAATTAATTCTTACCTTTATTTTATTTTAATATTTTTTTTTTTAATGCAATCCTGAATTTAGCTAAATTTAATAAAACTTAAATAAAACTAAAAGTGTGAATTAATAAAAGATAATTTCAGAGTCTTTTTTGTCATATTTTGGAAGGTTTTTTCTATATTTTAAAAAATTAAATAATTGATGATTTCGAAAAATGACCTCTCAAAAGTACCATCTAGAGGAAAATCGGGATTCCAATAAATAGTGTTTGAAACTTTTGGACAATTATTTTTATATGAAAACATGTATACATAAAAAAAGATTAGATAAAAAAAATAAACATCATGATAAAAACACTAGCTTCTTTGCTTCACTCAGAGTCCGAAATAAGGTTGTGTAGTTTGAAAATTGCTTTTTGGTTGCTTATAATTGTTACTCCCACCAATTATTATCAAAGTATTATCAATTATTTTAAGTATACACGTCATGTCTTATTGTTCATATTATATTCGTTACACATTTCAGGAAATCGATATAACAACAGTGCTAAACAGAAATATTTTGGTGCAGATGCTTTTAACTGTTATCAATGTGGCCGTACTTACCGACGTAAAAAGAATGTGATAAGTCACATGAAATATGAATGTAACAAAGAACCGCAATTTGTGTGTACAATTTGTGGTAAAGCAACTTATTATCGTTCTAATTTTAAAAAACATATGACTGTAAGACATCGAATCTTCATGACATAGTTGAATTAATTATTTTAATATTATATGACATTTAGATGATAATATTTTATTGTTTTATATAAACACATTATATTATTTAATATAAATATCTATATTTCATCCAATTTTTGTTTTGTAATCAGACCCGTGTGCACTAGTGATATTCTTACAAATAGATGTCTCCTACATAATATTATGTTATTGTTGTTGTCATGTGCAATGCCTTGTGCAGAGCATTTGAAATGTCATGCCAATTCGCCTCAAAAATAAAGATTTCGTCATATCTCAACATTTCATTCAGATTTAGCGCATAGTAGTCACATATTTTAAACTGATCACTTTTTTTTTTTTTGCTTGTTCAAAACCTACCTACGAATGTATCCTGTGCACAGGCCTGTTTGCAATTATTGTGTTTTTACTTGTTCTGTATCTTAATGAATTGAAATATACAAACATGTCATTAACAACTTTGTATATATACTTGAGAAGTTTTCCTGTCATAGAAATCATTTGACATTCTTTTATAAATCCAACAATGATAGTTAAATTTTAAATATGTTAATATCCATCTAAAATCTAGTTTATATATTACTTTTGAATCGTGAATTAAAGTATATTCCATCCTAAATGCTTGTATTGAGTAGTACATGTTTTATTTTTAATTATTATTATTTTCATTGTTACAATGTACACTATAAAACAGTAGTATATTTTGTGATATTGTTTTCAGTTTGTGCTTGATTGTCTTAATTGGTTAACCAATATTGAGTTCATTTGTTACTCTTCCTGTTACAAAATATAAAAATTTTCTATATTTGTAGAGGTCAACTTTTTGAATGTTTATGTAAATGCTGTGGATTTTAAAATATTTATGTAAAAGTGGATACTATTTTTTAATGTATACACATTTTCTTTAATTCCTATATTTATTTATTAATAAAATCTTTTTTTTTTTTCATTATATGTTTAGATTCTTGGATTCAAAACAATGGAATATTATATAATTGCCCAAATAATAATTGTCACAGAAATTATAAAACTAAACCAGGTTTATACAATCACTTAAAGTATGAATGCAATGTGCCACCAAAATACCATTGCAATATTTGTAACAAAAAGTTTAAACAACCAGGAAACTTCAAAATTCATATGAAATCACTTCATCTAGTTACGTTAATTAAGATTTGAACAAATGTTTATTATTAAGTATGGAATAATTATGTACACTATCTTTAATATCAAATATTATTCATCACTAAGGATATAGATTATAGAGGATAAAGTAAATATTATATTTATTGCTAAATTGTGATTATATCTACTAAATTATATGGTAATGATCAACTTATTATTAGTTTTATATTATACAAATATATATTTACCTTTTTAGTGTAAATAGATGAAAATTCATTGCTAAATTTTATAATTATATTCTATTTATTCTATTTAAAGTGTTAAGTATTGATACTGTCCTGCTTAATTAGATTAATCAATTGCTTAATTAAATAAATTGATCTTGCTCTAATTTTAGAATTATTTTTCAGAACTTATAAAATGTTTAAATAATATATGAGCTAAGCTTTGTTGTAATGTTTTAGTTTTTAATTAATTATAATATACCAAATATTTTTTGTTAAATATGATCAACTGAATATTTAATTACTTTCACTGTTGGTGTTGGTAAACTTCGGTAAGAAAAAAAATTTAAATAAAAAATCATTGAAATATATAAAGACATAATATGTTTTTAGTTATGTTAAGTAAAATGGATCACTAATAGTTATAAACATGGTAGAGTAGTTTAAAAATATGCTTTTGAACTATTTTTCTTTCTTTTTTGACTTAACTAAAATTTCTAACAGTGCATGTTTTATTTCTAAATTTCTTAAAATTGTTTATTAATTGATGAATTGTATTTGTATTAATTTACAGTAATGCCGTTATTATTCAATTCAAAATCTGGAAGAATGAACAAATATCCTGGACCATCCGCTGATGGTCTTTACTATTGTACAAACCGATGTGGCAAAAAATATAAATCTAAACAAGCTATAAGTGTACATATGAGATATGAATGTGGTGTTAAACCTAAATTTTACTGTCAGGAGTGTAACAAATATTTTAAACAACCCGTGAGCTTCAAAGCACATAAAATGAATGTCCACAAGTACGTAATGAAATATACCGAATTGTCTTATAAATTAAAACATATTTAAGTTTTAAGTAATTTGGTTACATTTTAATTTTCTCTTACAAAAAATTTTAAAATTTTTTCAACTTAAATTATTTTGGCAATTTTGAGTTATTTATAATTTTTAACTTACTATAAAACTACAAATTTATTAGCATTCTTTGCCAAAATTTATGAATAATGTAGAAAAATGGTTAGTTTAAAGTAAGAAACAATGTTGGTTAGATTATTAACATCTTGTTTGTTTGGACAAAAACAATTTATATTTATTAATTTAATTTAATATTAAATGATATCAATGTAAATTATTTTTACTTAAACTTATGAATTCAGAAAAACAAAAAAATAATTTCAATGAAAAGGTATTTCATTTTAAGTACATGTGTTTTTTATATTATTTTTTTTTCAATATAATAAAAAATGTAATTTTTATGTTATTATTTGACACCCATATTTTTGTATAATACTGCAATTAATTTTACTAGATTTTTACAGCATCAAAATCTATTTATCTGTGCCTTACCTATGAACATAAATAATAATTTTTAACTTTATTAATGCTATGTATTTACTGTATGTATCTAACAGAAACGTCTTATATGAGATCTTATTGTAGAAATCATTCTTGGTAAGTTGCTTAACTTTTTAGACTTATTTTTTCTTCTTAAATAAAAATATTTTCTGTTGTGAATAGTGGCTTAATTATTAAAGTATTTCTGTAAAAATTTGACAATTCATTTTGAAAATTACATGTATGGACTACTATTTTTTTCGTATAATAATAATATACATCTAAATCTATTCAATAGAGTCTTTATAATGTACTGCGATGTTTTAGTGTTTTGTCATGTAAAATGAAGCTTCTTCAGGTTCCGTTAATAATTAATTTATATCTTTTATTAAAATGAATTTATAATTTAACGTATTTGGTACTATCACTTATAATTTTATACTTATTAGTCAGGTTAGGATTTTTATGCAATGTCAATATTTTCTCCCTCTTTTCCAAAACATAGATCCATTAAGCAGAAAATATTTTTCAGACTGATCAGATTATTTTAATGTAGTTTTAATTTTGCATTTTTGAAAAATTTAACTTCAAATGCATTTTAAGGAGATTTTTCACTGTTTTTATGGTATTTATCGTGATTTTTCTGATCGCTTAAAATTATATAAGTACAAATAGTTGTTGGATAATGCCAAACGAGTTTTTTTTTTTTCATGTACCGCAAGTATTAAAAAACGGCTATTTCATTTGAAGCTATTTAATGTGGACGAGTTAGTTTGAACCATTAGTAGTATTAGTACCTATGTAATCTATTAAGTTGTCATACAAAATTGATTGTTTTAATAAAATTAGAATATCGTCCCATACAAGAATACAATTGTACACTTAAAGAAAATTCAATGCTGCTCAGGTGTACGATCTACCTATATGACAGTAAATCGCACATCTGAGCAACACCGTTGTAATCAACCGCTGTATAAGTAGATCGTACGCCCGAGCAGCACAATGAATTTTCTTTAATTGTACAATTGTATTCTTGCTGATATTAAGATTTTGAAGTGAAGGTTTTGTTGAGATAGAAAGGGATTAAAACTATTATTTTGATTTGCCATAAGAAGTTACTTTAATGTAACAGTTTTCCAAAAATGTTTTTGACTTTTTTTCTTTGATGAACTAATTAAGTTAGTAGTATATTTAATTCACTTAAGTTATTTGATTTATATAATTTATTGTAAGGAATTTTTACTTTTTGTTTACTCGTATTTTAAATTGATTCATACTTTGTAGTCTGCTAGATTGATGATTGAACTCAAAAACTACATTATGTAGTATATTATTACAATATCCATGGATGTCCATATTATATTTTTTATCTACACTGAAAAATGAAGGCATTTTATATTGATTTATTCTTCACTATTTTGTACGAGTAAGTATTTAATATATTTTTAATATATATTTAATATAATAGTTAAATTTTTGTTTATTATTAAAGCTATTTATGTCATTTGTTTGGTTAGGTACCATAAGTAAACGTACTAAAATAAAGATTTAGTTTATAATATTGTTTTAATTAAATGTTGTTTAAAACCATATTTTATGCTTAAATATTATAAAAATAAAAATTGAATTTTTCTCCTACTTATTTTATCAATTTATTATATATGTATGTTATTCTTAATTTACATTCAATATTTGATAATTTTATTTTTTGATGGTGGGCTTCTTAATATTTTTTATCAATGCCTCATAAAATAATATTTTTATTTGCCCGATAGCTAGTTTTGTAAAATAAAAAATTTAAATAGGCTCTTTAGTTTACTTTATTCAGTTATGTAGATATTTGTGTTTTGTTGACAAGATAAATAACTAATTTTTAAATTAAAATATTTTTAAATAAATGAATTTGCTATTATATTCTTAGTGAAATTTATTCCTAACTATGCAAAACTATGTCCGTCTTATAACAAAAAAAAAAAAAAACTACCCAAAGTACTATCATAGTGGTGTAGTTTCTTTATTCATATGTATATGTTACATATTATTTAATTACTCATGCATATTGTACTCACATGATATATGGATTGTGTGATGTCAAAATACAAAATGGTTCATTGATAATACTAAGTGTTAGGTTAAAAAGTGTTTGTACACCTTTAAATATGTATTAATGTGTGGTTTAAGGAGCCAAACATGAATATTAATAGTACTTAATATATAATTAAGTCCAAATTCATTTCATATTAAGTTTGAAAAATTTGGGTACAATATAGTGTGTTTTCTAGAGACCTGTTATGCTATAAACATATTTTTCCCATCATAATCATAATTTTGAGTATCATTTTTTAAATTAATATTATTCTACTCTGAACACTTTTTATTTATTTATTTATTTTTTTTCATGACAAAAAAACATGTTTGTTATTTGCATGAATTGTGTTTTGTAATTGATAGAAGTAATTAATTAATTGAATTTATTTTTATATGTTGTTAACTTTTTTTTCATTTGTTCACAGATTTTTTATTCCACTTGCCACGATATTCATGTGGGAAATGTGGTAATTCATATAAATATAAAGCAAATCTTCGTAGACATGAAATATATGAATGTGGTGTTGAAAAAATGTTTATTTGTAAAATATGTGAACGTAGATTTCATCAAAAATCTAATTTAAATAGACATTATTCTTTGTTACACAGTTTAATTAAAATCGAGTTTAAAAATTGAGTTTAGTATTGTTCTTTGTGATTGCAATACAATTTTTTTAATTTGGATTAATATTAGTCCATAGGTACTTGTATTTAAAAAGTATTTTAATACTAAATAATACATAACCATCTTTTCCACATTATAATATTTATATTATTTTACTGTGTCAAATAAATAGATCATAGTAAAAGTACTGCTTTAAAGTTTTATTTGACTATAGGATCTGTTTAATTTATATATGTATGACATACCTATTATTATTATGTAATAAAAATAAATAACTTAAATGTTTTACATGACAATAAAAATTGAAATTATGTTAGGATCTTATAATATTTTAATTAGTTTTAATTTTATGTAAAATAATTTATGTCACTAAATGTTGCTATATACTATAAATTCATTATTTGTAGTTTACTATTAGAATAAGTAATGTATGTTCTTATTAATTAAAAATGTCTTCTGTAAATTGTTATATTTGTACATTAAGTTAGTATTTTATTAATTTATTAAAAACAAAATAATATAGTTATTTGATTTAAATACTATATATTTCCTAGTGATGTGCAACAATATTTTGGTTTGATATAGTGTTATACATTTAAGCTTTTAATTAGACAGGCAATTAAAGAGCTTTTTCAACAACCATAATTAAAAATTATTATTACTAATATTCTGATGTATTATTACAATAATTCAGTTCCATTTTATTCTGGCCATTTTTTATTAACGTATAGATTGTCCTATTAAATACTTGATTGTTTAAGTTAAAAATTATATGAATGATTATTCAATAAAGGAACTCGATTTATTATACTGGATATTAAAATAATATTTAAAAATGGGTTTTAAATGAATGAAATTTGTATAATAAATGGCACAAGTGTAGTTAATTGTGAGATGTGTAAATTAATTTTATTATTTAATGACCATACTAAAATTTTTGTAAAAATGTATGGAAGCAATTACATGTACACATTTACAATGAAATTTCTGTTTAATAGTGCTATGAAATATTTATTTTTGGTATCTTTAAAGATATCTAAGTTAAAAAAATAATTATGAATACATATATGGTATATTGTTTTTGCTGAATATTATTTGTTAAAATTATATACATTATAATGTTTGTATTGTTTAAATGTTTGTTTAATTAAAATTCATATTTGTGTTATATTGCTATTTCAGACTTCATTATTGTCAATTTATTTTTGAAGATTAGTAATTAGTGGAAAATTAAATGATAACATCTTCAAAAATACAATTTTATCATTGTAGAAATTCAGAAATGGAAAAAGAATATTAAAAAAGTTGTATGGTTATATAATATTTATTTTATAAGTAGCTCGTTTCCTTTTTTTCCCTTATCTGTATTGTAATACGTCTACTCATATTAATTAACTGATGTATAAAATTAATTTTTTCATATATAAAAGTAATACAATACAAGTATTTATATAAAAGGGGTGTGTTACCTAAATGTGTATGAGAAAGTATTCCTTTTAAAAAATGTTTATGCGTTCTATGAATATTGGTTACTGAATGTGGTTCATAGATGTTTTTACAATGAAGCCAATCAGCAATCCATATTCTTTGAATGAGTAAAGTATGTCTTATATAAGAAAATCCCATAAAATTACGTCCGACTGGTTTCACGGCGGTAAATATTACAAACAAAATGTCATTTTTGGAGCATTTTCATGTACACGCTTTGGTTAGGTTAATTCTTTTAAATTTGCATGTTTGCTTTAAATTAATAATTACATTCGTAAAATTTATATGTTAAAATTAATTTTATTTTTTATTTTTTTCAGTTCATAAATGGTTAGAAAATTTGGACCAAATAGCAAAACCTAATCCAGTAAAGTGTCCTAACAATTGTCAACGGAAATTTGGTGGATATTCTAGGAAGTATCATTTAAAAAATCATCTTCTAAAGGAATGTGGAGTTACAATAAAGTGTTCGATGTGTTATAAGCAGTTTGGACACCTTAAAAGCTTACGTTACCACATGGGAATAGCACATAAAATGATTTTCTAATTATTGTAAACTAAAAAAATATCTGGGTACTCGTGTCACATGCTATCTAAATTTGATAAACTGATATTTATGTAATTTTCCTTACTATGTATTTTAAATTTTAATTCCTTATTAATAAAATTATCGAAAACTAGATCCAATTAGTGAATTTATTACAAAAAAAAAAAAGAAAAAAATGTAGCATACTAAAAATGTGACTGTCAAACAATACTTTTGTTATAATATGAGCAGACAGGCGTTTTTTGTAGATAGCGTACACCATGTTTACCAATAAAAATTATTTGTATCAATTACTTCATATTTATTTTAAATCACCTTCTTAATTACGGTTTGTTTCTGAATAAAGTTCAGTAAGCTATAATTATTATAATATGTAGTAATTTTTTAATTATAATGTGCTCATAAAATATATACATTTAATAGTATTATTCAGAATAATCTTATTGATTGATCAATTTGTTTTTTTTTTGCTACATAATTTTGAATTTATTTAGTTGTAAATGCATATTCTGTTATCTTAACTACATATTTCCTCTTTTGATGTTTTAAAACAAAATTTTTACCAACTATATCCTACTGATTTCTTGATTAGTCCTAAATATAGGTTTAAAGCCAAGTGTTTGTTTTGACGTGTGTAAATTTTAATTATATTAAAGTTTTAACCAACTTTATAATAATTTAATGCATTAATATTTTTTATATAAATATTATTCAATTTTTTATAATACATATAAATTCACCATCTACTCATGGAGTAGTTATACTTAATCAAGTACCTACAGAAACTAATTATACTAATTTACTTTTTATTCAATTAAATTAAAATTTAATATTTATTGAAGGGATTTGGAAAGTATAATCATTTGTCATAATTATTATCAATATTTTTCTGCATAAATTAATTAGTTTTAATTCATTATTCTTGTTTAACTATATTATATTACAAGGCAATACTACAAAAGTTGTACTATCCACTACTTAAATCTAACTTAATTCGATGTGATTATTAATACATGTATGACAAATACCTATTATCTATTTCTTTCAACCTGCCAAATTAACATTTTTTTTTATGATTTATCTCAAAATTATTTTTGAATTTATTTATTTTTTTTTTTTGCTTGTTTAAACTCTGTATAAATTGATATTTAATTCAATATATCTCGAATGTAAAACTTTGTATATTTTTTTTATTTATAAATTTATTGTATATATATAAATTGGATGTTTTGTGTAGTATAACTTAATTATTATACTTATATTTTAATGCATGATTTTAATTTATAAACTGGAATACACTTTTTAATATTAAAGTTATAATTTATATATCTGTTTAGAATATTTGTCAGAGAGATGGATATGTCCAAAAAATTGTGGACGCAGTTACAAAGATACAAAACAACTCCATAGACATATGACTGAGTGCGGTGTTCCACCTAAGTTTAAATGTAATAAATGCTTCAAGTATTTCAAACGAAATGGTCATCTAAAGCAACATTTGATGTCTTGTTCCGACAGTCCACCTGCCTTCAGCTGTAAAATTTGTTTGAAAAAATTCAATTATAAATCCAATTGGAAAACTCATATGGCATTTAAACATAATGTGGTCGATGAATGTCAGTTAACATTTTAAAATGTGTATTATTTATAATTATATTACTTTTTTTTTTTTTTATTAACAACTGTTAAAAAATAAACAATAATTGTAAATTATAGTAGATAAATATTTTATATAACAATTTAATGTAGACATAAGTATTGTAAAAATCTAATAAAACTAAGTAGGTGATGATATAGTAAATACAAGTTATGTAAGAATTAAGATGATAAAAAATTAGCAATAAAAGTGTTAAAAATATTGTTGAGTTGATGTTAAAAGATCTACCAATTGCTTCATATTAGTTAAAAATTCATCAAAGAAAATTTAATGTGGCCTATTATGTACGATACGGTAGTAATTGATGAAAGGCAAACTCAATGGACTTGAACATGTTAATCTGTAAACCCATTCTATTCTTAAACAAATAGTTTAATTTTAGGTTGGTCTCTTCTGAAAAAACTACTCAATATTTGCGTTAACGTGGGAATAATTATTATTATATGTCAAAATTGTTAATATATTAGGAATGTATCTAATATAGAAGGTCAAAAAATGCATTATTCATTCTTATATTATGTACTTATATAATTCAATTTGTTGTAAAAATATACAAAATAATTTATTACAATAAAATATGTTTTTCTCAAAAGCTATTTTTGGTACTTTTTATATAATATTTTGAAATTAATTTGTGAAACATTTTGTGAATTTATCGAACACAGTATAGTTACTAAATTATTTCTACAGAGTATGTGCTGCATACACTTATTTTAGGGGGGGACACATGAACAAAGTCTCAGTTCATAATTTCTATTAATAGAGGTAATTTAGTATAAATCACAAAAATTCTAAATCGCATATGATATATGATAATTTTTTTGAATTAGATCAATATTGTATAAAATAAATCAAAAGGATCAGAATTTTTGAAAAGATAATAACAGCGAATGATTCACAGAAGAATATTGCACCATTTAATATTTTTACACTATGTTTATCTAAGAATGAAAAATTCTTACATGGTCACATTGGAAATGCTAACAGTGTTTCGATTATTGTCAAATTGACAATTTTTGAAGATAAATAATTTACTAAAAAGTGTTGAATGACCATTTTGACCTAAATAGACCTAAAAAGCTAGACATACTTCACACTGTAGGTATTCTTCGCACCTATGGTGGAATATTTTTGGTGGGTGTATTGAATTTTAAAGAAACTAAAGAAATCATCTCTTCAATAAAACAATTCTGAGCGGAGCTTCAGATAATATACAATTATTATAAAAGTCGGTTAGATATTATTAGCAAATAACTACTGTTTTAGATTCTGAACGAAGTGAAGAAACTTAAGTTTTTACAATAATGTTTATTTTTATTCTTTTATTTTTCTGTAAAGATTTTTCCGTATAGATCTACCGGTCCAAAAGTCTCAATTAGCAACTTTTTGAAACTGGATTTGCCTCTAAATGGTCTACTTTAAAAAGATCATTTTTTGAATTTCTCAATTCTTCAATTCTGAGCGAAACAAAGAAGCTTATGAATTTACAATGATGTGAATTTTTTTATTTTTTTTCCCCCTCTCTGTAAACACTTTTGCGTATAGAAATATTGATCCAAGAGCCTCGATCAGCTACTTTTTGATCCTAATAATTTTACAAATTAAAATAACAAAAACACCAAAATGTTGCTGGTAAAGAATTTTATTTAAGTATTAGGTATTTTCATTTCAAATGTAATAAGTGCTTTGGCTTTTAATAAAAATAGTGCACGACTTTTTCGTGAACAAGAAATTTAAATATTTATAGTAATTATTCTGATTTAAAATTAACAAGTCAATTATTTTTGCTTATAAAATATAATGCTTTTATTAATCCTGGTACCTAGTAAATTATTTTCATACTATATATTTTCATTGCATTTTGAATATAAAAAGTATTTTAAATTTTAGATTTGCATATTTGCTTACAATGTGGACGTAAATATAAAACCAAAACAGGTTTCAAGTTTCATATACGAGTTGAGTGTGGAAAACCACCAGAGTTTTGTTGTTCTATATGCAGGAAGGAATTCAAACATAAAGCAAGTTATCAAAGACATTTGATCAATGTTCATAGAATGATAAAAATGATATAAAATTATAATATTTGACATTTTGTGTGTTCTAAATAATTGTAAGTTTTAAATATTTTATTGGAAACGAATGTAACCCATTTGCAAATTTTAATAAAATATTTCAAATTTGTATAAAAGTTTATATTTTGTTAATTATTTACTACCTATCATGTAAATTACATTTTAACACCATATTATGTAATATAGTACTGAAGTATTATTGTAATATAGGTATATTTTTAAATTCCATCATCTACACACTCACATGGTGAAATTATTGATTTGTTTTTACCATAACACAATAATAAGTTCAAATGTTCATCTTACTATTTCTTCATCAGTTTATTATTATTTTATATTATTATTATACAATATTATTGTTGTATAACCAAAAAACATCGAAATTTAATTGAATTCCCATATATTCTAACTTCTATCTCAATAATTTACAGAATATATTATTAATGGAGCTCTTCTCTTATTAATCATTTATCAATGAGTTATATTTGTAAACTATAAATTTTAATGGATAAGAATTTATCCCAAAATTAAAAATGGCATTTTAATTCACACTGAATTCCTCTCTTTTGTAGGTATATTATTTTTCAATTACGGCGATGAATTATCTAATTCTTTTGAATTTATATTGGTTATGTGTCGTGTGCTCCAGTTTCCTTATCCAATTCTGCTTTTTATTTTGGTCTTGCTTAGTTATTTAGAAATATACGTCATGTAATATTAACACATAATTTAAATAAATGTTTGATTCACAGAACGTTCTTATCAATGTCCAAATTGTTATCGGCTGTACACTTATAGTAGAGGGTTAGCAAGACATGTTAAGTATGAGTGTGGAGTGGAATGGAAGTTTCCATGTATTATGTGCAACAGGCCATTCAAAAGAAAAGAGCACCTTCGTAGACATATGCTCTTCATACATAAACAAAATTATGTTTAATTTAGAACTAGAGTCATAAATTCCTCTGTTTTTTTTATTTTGTATATTATTTTAGTTATTTAACCTCGATAATATGATAGGTAATTATATTAATTTTTCCACAATATCTTTAAAAAAAAAAAAAAAAAAATTACATCTTAGAATATTGAAAAGTATTCTATGACTACATAATATTATTAATATTTATTGTTTTTTACTTGAAAATAAGTGATTGGTTGTAGTGAGAAATATTTCTGTTAAGAAAATACTCATTTTTAATTAATAATCTATTATTATTTTTCTGTACTTACAATTAGTATTCACACAATAATATGATACGTGTATATTCAAATCGTTAAAATATGATAAGTGTGATCAAATTATAACTATTCATAATTTTTAAATTTTTAAATTAAAATTTTAATTTTGTTTGGCTATAAAACATGTGGATTTTGACCCTTTACAGTACTATAAGCTTATATATATACATATATTATTATTTATATTTTGTTTATAGTAATGTGTTCATGATTTGCCTATTGTAGTTTCTGATGATTGCATTGTTTACATGATATAAAAATGTAATATTTCTAATTTCATATTAATATTTTTCAGACTTATCTTTATCATTGTCTGTGCCTAGTGAATGGCGCCCTTATGTTTGTGAAAAACCTGGCTGCGGTCGGGGATACAAATATAAGAGTGGACTCTTCAGGCACGTTAAATATGAATGTGGGAAAGAACCACAATTCCCATGTATAATTTGCCATAAGAGATTTACACAACAACAATCACTTAAGTCACACATGATATACATTCATGGTTTTCCTGTGTACAATAAACCAAAAAATTTTGAAAACAATAATTCAAATTAAATGTCGTTTTATAACAAAACGTTTTGTTACCTACTTACATGCCTGATCATATTAGTTATTACAAGATTTATTTATACATGTATGATGAAATCGGTAAATAAATTCTGTCAAATATCTATAACTTTATATACACATACTACATAAGTAATTTCATGTTTTGTACAACTTATTAGCAAAAACATTTCTTACCTTTTTTTATTTATTTTTAAACATGTGTTTTAATATATTTGTAAACATTTATAAGTAATAACAAAATCAATAAATTGTGATACATTCTAAAAATTAAAAACCGCTTATAATTAAGTGTATAATGACATTTCTTTTTCTACGAATTGATATAGTGTCTCAGCAACATAATAGTTATATTTATACCTACATATTTTATACTCCCATTAATGGACACTTTTTTTTTGCTCTCCCTTGATTCTATTTTATGGGTCCCATTATAAGATTTATCATTTTAATTATTTACTTTAGATTTACTGAAAAATATTATTTCAAATTCTGAGTGGAGTGAAGAAGATAGTGTTTTTACATTGATGTTTTTAGATTCTAATCGAAATAAATAAGCTAGTGTTTTTTATAATGATGTTTATTTTTAGATTCTGAGCGAAGTGAAGAAGCTAGTGTTTTTACAAATGATGTTTATTATTATTATTTTTTTTTTCTGTGTACAACTTTTTGTATAGAAATACTTGTCCAAAAGTTTCGATCAATAATTTTTGAAACCGGATTTGCCTCTAGATTGTACTTTAGAGAGGTCATTTTTTGAATTTCTCAATTCTTCAGTTTTTTTTTTGGAAAAAACTACCCAATACTAGACAAAAATGACTAGGAAACCATCATTTTTTGATCCGAATTTTATGAAAATTTAAACATAGATAGAAAATCCTATAAAAAAGATTTTGGCGCAAGAAAATTTTGAAAATGTGAAAAAAAATTTTGGACATTTTTCG
>JAIPRM010004474.1:0-22875 GCA_025469315.1 Stegophylla sp. TES_Ste_2020 | reverse complement strand
ACTTAAAAGAGGTCATTTTTTGAATTTCTTAATTTTTGAATTTTTTTTTTTTTTTGAAAAAACTACCCAAAATTTGACAAAAACGACTTGGAAACCATCATTTTTTAATCCGAATTTTATGAAAAATTAAACATAGATAGAAAATCCTATAAAAAAGATTTTGGCGCAAGAAAATTTTGAAAATGTGAAAAAAAATTTTGTTCATTTTTCGAAAATTTTTTTTTTTATATTATTAACTTCCTTCGTTCAGAATCATTTTACTGAAGAAATGATTTATCGTTTCTTTAAAATTTAATTCGCCCGTCATGAGAATACCACCCGTCGTGCAAAGTACGTCCGGCTTTTTTTTAGTTAGTTTATGAACGAATTTTTATATATTCAGTAAAAATTGATGCATTCATTACAATAACAATTGATTAACACATTTAACTTAGTTTTCTAAGTAAAAATTAACTTAATGGTAAAATAAAAAATGTGTTTGTATTTTAATTTAAAAATAAAATCAATCATTGACGATATAATTTTTAGATTTTGAACGAAGTGAAGAAACTAGTGTTTTTACAATGATGTTTATTTTTTTTTCTGTGTACAACTTTTCGTATGGAAATACTTATCTATAAGTTTCGATCAGCAACTTTTTGAAACCGGATTTTCCTCTAGACGGTACTTTAGAGAGGTCATTTTTTGAATTTCTCAATTCTTTAATTTTTTTTTTTCTGGAAAAAACTATCCAAAATTTGACATTAACGACTCGGAAACCATCATTTTTTGATCTGAACTATATGAAAATTTAAACGTAGATAGAAAATCATACACGAAAGATTTTGGACTTTTTTTTTCTCATTTATTTTTCATATTATTAACTTCCCTCGTTCAGAATCGTCTTATTGAAGAAATGATTTATCGTTTCTTTAAAATTCAATACACCCGTCGTGTGAAGTATGTCCGGCTAGTGTAACGTATGCAAATAGACAGAGTTAACGCGATCGAAAAGAAAGCATACCGTCTGCAGAGCTGTGACTCGAAACGATAACTGTGATTTATGTAAAACTTATAATACTTTCAATGTGTTTTGACAAACTCCGCTGTGCTAAAGCAAAACTAATTGTAAGAGAAAAAATCTCAGTATTCAATGAATTTCGAAAAAATGATTTTGGGCATGTAATTAGAGCTGAATCTAATCTATAATTTGGAGTATTTTTCTCTCTCTAAAAAAAAAAAAAAAAAGAAGTAATTATAAAAATAAATGATCATAATTTACTAATTTGTTTTTAAGTGTCTACTGAATATAAAAATTTCAAAAACACATCTTTTTAACTTAAATTTATTTATTATCAGCGTTCGGGACTTACAGCACTTAAAATCATTAAAATAAGCGCTTAAAAACATCATTATAAGCACTCAAATAAGCATTTAAAAAACTTCAATTTAAGCAAAAATATTTATTAAAAAATAAAAAAAAAACAATGAAATAAAAAATAAATCTTTATTTTTATATTATAAAAAAAAAATTATACTTCATTTTCGAGACTAAGGATTTTATGGATTTTTTGTAAAATAAAATGTAAACGATATTTACAAAAAGTTGAAAAAAAAATTAATTAAATTTTGCGTTCATTATAATGTATTGAGCGATCGAATACGTACGACAATCGACTACTAAACTTTGAAATCAAAACATTATTTGTGTTTATCACGTCTATAAAACCACGATGGTCAAATAATATAATTTATAGAGAAATTAGTGATAGACTGATAAACATGAACTTAATTATATAAATTTGTTTCCCCAAAATTCAGTTCTATTTAGAGTGTTGGAATATTTTTTTTAACTTTGCAACGATGCCGCGGACGGCGACGGACTACGCGACAATGTAGATAAGTTAAGAATTATTTTTAGTTTTAATTCTATCGAAAAAAAGACATTCCAGGAGAAAATCATAAAAAAATAGAAAAACTGGTCAAAAAACAATAATTATCAGAAAAAGTTGAAAAAAGCTAAAGAAGCACTTTCAAATTTCATAATTGAACGTATTGTAACATGACATACACTTCTATAGCACTCTGCTACATTTTAAGTCAATCCATAAAAATAAGCAAATGCTTTAAGTCCCGAGCCCTGTTTATTATGAATTATTTTTAAATTCACGTCTCTTACATTTAGTTCTTTTTTCGATTTTTTTCTGGACCTAATATTATTATTACGCCAGAATAAACATAAAAAAAAAAAAATGAAAAATGTTTTAAAAAAAAAATCAATATTTATTGAAATATATAATATAACTTTATCAATAATAATTATCGTGGTGTAATGTTCTTCATTTTCTATATAACCAGAGTGCACAATCTCTTTATATTTGTTCTGTGTATTATAGCTACTGAATTTATAAAAAAAAAAAAAAATGAAATCCCGAGGGAAGGGAATTCACCTTTTCGCTGCCATCCCCCTCCCCCATATATCTGCTACCGGTTGTGTGAGTGTGAAATGACAGTTGTGCGGAGATTGCATCGTCGTCGCGTACGTACACTACTACAATCGTTGGCAGCAGGAGAGAATAAAAAGCTTTTACGATAATCGTTTTTCCGGCACTAAAAAAACCAAAATGATTTTTCGTCTACCCGTTTCGACAATTATTATTATCGTGCCGATTTATAATATAATACGCGTCGGAAACGATGAATTATTATAATCATAATATTTTCAATATTATTTCTTTTTAAAAATTTTCTTCCTCAAAAAATTTATAGTCCGTATCGACTCGCATAGTAGGCCAACAGGTCGATCACGACTTCTACTTTAGTCTTTCAAAGAATAATGAAAAATAAAAGACCGGACAGATCATGGATAATATACGTCACTTTTCGGGTAGGATATTCATGGTGTGTGTGTATTGAATTTTAAACAAAAAAACGATAAATCATTTGTTCAATAAAATTATTTTTAAACAGAAGTTCAGTTATTATATAATCACGTAACAATAATTACTACGTTACCAATGGTAACCACAATTTATTGCCGTGGGTTATTAATTATTAATGCTCAATGGCACAAGTGTCGACCCTTTGAAATAATGTGAATTTCGAAAAATGCTAAGTATAAAGTATCATATCTTGAGCCGAATTTCGATTCAAAAAGCGACTGATCGAAGCTTTTGGATTAGTATTTCTATATGCAAAAATATTCACAAAACAGAAAATAAAATAAATAAATAAATATTGTAAATTCATAATCTTCTTATCACTCCGTTGAACATAACTGTAGAGTAATATAGAGTCGGCAATACACATTGATAGCGATATGGGAGGGAGAGTCTGATTTCAGAACTACTACTTTTTACAAACAAAATTACTGTACATATTTGAAATAGTAACGACATTGACAACTTACTTGCCGATATGTAAAAATGCATTTTAGATTCTTGTGGATTAGGAGCAAGAAACTAATATTTTTACAATGATTTGAATGATATTATGTTCATTTCTTTTTTTATTATTAATATGATGAAAATCATTTACTACATTATTACTTTTAACCTAGAAAGATACCTCCTATTGTGTTATTTCTTTTTATCTTTGTTCTTTTAGTCTCCAATGTGAGAGAAATATATTTATTATTATTTTATAAGCATTGCAGTTAAACTATAAACCTAACTTTACACTCAAAGTCGATTTTTATTATTAATTATTCATTAGTTTCAAAGTAAAATTATTCCGAGGTGCTACCACCATTAGTGAAAAATATTAATGTTTCATCATTTCCTTATGATTTATTTCTTATCACCATCTGGAGGTCCAACAAACATTGAACGTTACAGTTATTGAATTGGTTGTACGACATATGGGTGCAAAGACACTTGGGCGTAGTAGGTATATAATATGGGTGCAAAAAAAAAATTTTTTTTAATTCAAATTATAACAATAATATCACGCAATTTATTCTTAAAAAATAATTAGCTCGAACTCATTAATAGGTACTATTTGATTATATCATAATAAACACAAATTTTAGTAATTGAAATTACTATAGTTAAAATATTTGAAAAATTTATACAAATATGTGAGTTTATATATCTATATTATAATGAAAAAATTAATTTTGTATATTTAATATATTTAATAAAAAAATATATAAAAAAAAAAAAAAAAATAGGTAAAAATCTTAAAACTTATATTTATTTATATTTATTTTATTGAATTATTATGATAAATTGTGTGCAATGCCTTTCAAAAAAATCATTTATGCTGAGGTTTTCAAAATCATTAGAAATTGCTTTAATTCTAGAACAATTCTATCAACAACGATAACAACAAGTACTAATATCTATTGTGTAAGTATTCGAGATTATTGGAGAATAATAATAATAATAATAGATTATTTTTTAAAAATTAAATGTAATCGTAATGTAATGTATTATTTTTAGAACAGTTTTACATGTATTTACGTTTTTGTTAAAATCAGTAGTGTCAAATTTGACTAACCCACAAGAGCCTTAAACTTCAAAAGATGGAAAAATCAATAATTTTTACAAACAATAAAATCGACACAAATTATTCTGTTTTATTTATTTGACTCATTCAAAACGTAATATTGATTTAATCACGAAAATAATCTTAGATGAATTTCTGATAGAATGTAAATATTTAACAATTATTGTTAACATACCTATACGATATAAAACTGTTAAAAATAAAAATATTTAAAAAAAGGTACAAGAAACCTAATTTAATTTGTCTTTTATTCTTCATGTTAATAATAGAGGGTATAGTATAGACAATAGGGGGGGCGGGAGTGCCTCAGTACCTATGCGCCTAAGCCATTGCATGGAGTGTGTTGGACATTTACTTCCTACGTGGTATTTCTAATGACTATAACTACTATAACAGTGGTTTTCGACCGGTGTATCGTGAATTATTGTTGGGTGTGTCACCAAAAAAATTGTTTATTTATATTTTAGGGTTTAAACTATATTTATAAACCTTATATTCGAAAGCAGGCGGCATGCAGGCCATATCCAGCCCGCAAAGGGGAAATAACTGGACCGCCATAATTCAGGTGTATCTGCTTTCGGTCGAAAATTTTACATATTATACGAGGGGCTCGCCAAAAGTAAGGTTCCCTACGCTAGAAAAAATAGTAGACAAATTTTTTTTAAATTTTTTATATTTTTTTCCGATTCTACAGATTGTTTTCTATTTTTCAACATAATCACCATTTCTCTCAATACATTTTTGAAAGCGTGGCACGAGTTTTTGAATGCCGTCCTGGTAGTGCTGCGTGCCCACCTTCCTCAGGTAGTTGTTGACTTCCGCCTTCAGCTCTTCGTCGTCGCGGAAGTGTTTCCCTCCCAGGTGCCCTTCTAATTATAAAGCAAAAACGGAAAAATATACGTTTTTTTTTTATGGAATTACTCTTTCATATTGAAATATTTGTCCTAAGGTTTTATATAGTAATTTTTTAGACCTTAAATCAAACAAGTGATACTTTAAGGAAGTCATTGTTCATAATTTTTAATACTTTGTTCAAAAACGAGAATAATCTGTCGAAACATTTTATAAAATAGTTGAAATATTCCGTAAACGACATTTTTTTTATTAAATCGATTTAATTAATTTCCCTGATTTCAAAACTAATTCGACAAGAATCTTGAAATATTCACCCATTATCAACAATAATTAACACAGATTATTATTAGTTACTACTTATTCCAAAAGTCATATGGCTTAAATCATGATAGTGTTGACAATCCTTTATCATAGACGAATTTCGAATGGAATGTAAATTCATATGTTACAACTGTTAAACATATATGACAAATTATTATGTGTGTAATTAACTGAAGCTCCTCACAGAATCGTTTGTTTGAAGAAACAATTTATTGTTTCATTAAAGTTCAACAAAAGCACTAAGTATTCCACTCGAGGAGCGAAGAATACTGTCTTTTAGATTATGAACGAAGTGAAGAAGCTAGTGTTTTTTCAATGATGTTTATTTTTATTTTTATTTTTTTTTCTGTGTACAATTTTTCGTATGGAAATACTTGTCCAAAAGTTTCGATCAGTAACTTTTTGAAACTGAATTTGCCTCTAGATTGTACTTTGGAGTGGTCATTTTTTGATCCGAACTATATAAAAATTTAAACATAGATAGAAAATCATAAAAAAAAAGATTTTGGCGCAAGAAAATTTAAAAAACGTGAAAAAAAAATTTTGAACATTTTTCTAACATTTTTTTTTCTCATTTATTTTTTATATTATTAACTTCCCTCGTTCAGAGTCGTTTTATTGAAAAAAAATGATTTATCGTTTCTTTAAAATTCAATACACCCGTCAAGAGAATTCCACCCATCTTGCGAAGTATGTCCGGCTTTTTTTAAATTTTAATACTATCAAAAACGACTTTGCAAGAGAAAATCTTAAAAAAAAGTAGAAAAACTGGTCGAAAAGCAATAATTATCAGAAAAACTTGAAATAAGCATTTTAATCGCTAAAAAAAAGCACTTTAAAATTTCATAATTGAACGTTGTTTAACATGACATACACTTCTATAGCACTCTGCTAAATATTTTAAGTCAATTCATAAGAATAAGCAAATGCTTTAAGTCCTGAGCTCTGGTAATGAGTGCTGTGGTGCATGAACCCCCCCCCTCGGGTCCACGAGTTACTGACACAAAGGGAGGGTATGCATCTTCAATGAGAATAGTTGCGATTTTCCGCCGCACCTCTACCACTCGTGTACGTCGTCGTTTCTCGATCGTGCGATAATGTCAGCTGAAGCCACGGCCGATAATTTATTTATAATAATAATGGACATTGTAAAGAAAAACGGTTCTTTTATATATAATATGCGGGCGCCTGCCGAGTTGATTGTTGTTCCGATTACCAAACGGGAATGGATCCCCCGTTGTTGTTGCCTCAGTTCGAGAGACGTACTGCAGAAATCCGATCGCACAATAATAATTATTATTATTATCGTCGAGGAATCGAGTCAAACAAATCGTGTTTTCATAGATTATCCCAGTGGTTACCAACGGGGGTGACTTAAACAAGGGTGCCGCCAAAATGTTTGAATTATAATTTAAAAAAAAAATAATTTTAGAAAAATATAATGTATGTGCTCAATAATAGCAGCATAGATAAAATAATAGCAACAATAAGATTCAAAAAACCCACTTTATTTTTAGGAGGGCGATTATCAAGCCGTAATGTCTCCGCGTTGCACAACATACCGAAGGATATTTTTGATTAGCGGAGTAAAGCAGAGGCGTCTACGAGCGTAGCGAGTTGACCAAACACCCGGTGTACTGACCTACGCCATGATAACATGTTACTTTTAACGACCTCATCAGGATTGCCTTATTTTAGGAACAAAATTTCTTTTACCACTTTTTTAATAATTTTGCTGTTGGTATTGACGAAAATTCGAGGTATAATAAGACCATTCTTATCAGCTGGGGGAAGTACTATACCCATCCCCGACACCACGGCGCAAAAGCGAAATACTGTTTTTAGTTTTTGCCCAATTTTTTTCGAATTACAATAACGGGGGCAAGTGCTCTCCCCCTATTGGCGCTCGTGTACCACAAATACTCATGCCGTCCGTCGTTTATTTTTTTTCGTGTGCAGCGCTCGTGGACAGCGTAAACATTATTGACCAACGGGTCCCGCACGCCATACTCAATGGCACCGACTACGTGATCCTGGACTGCGTGTACCGCGTGAAGCCCAACGAAACGGAGGGTCTGGTGGTCACGTGGTACTTCAACAACAGCCCCAGCCCGTCGTACCAGTGGATACAGGGCGACCCGCCGCGTACCATAGGGCCGCTGCGCAGGTACATCCGGCTCGATTACCAGGCACCCACCGACGACGTGTTCGCCAATTACCGCGCGCTGTACATCGTCCGACCAACCATCGAGCTCACCGGCAACTACAAGTGCATCGTGTCCACGTACATGGACGAGGACTTCATGATCAAGAAGATGACGGTTTACGGTGAGTGTTTGTTGCACAGATGATACTCTGAAATAATAATCTCTTCGTACCCGCACCCGAAAAAAAGGTCGGAATGGATCGACATAATAAGGGTGGGGAGGGGGTACTCAAAACAATATTTACCAATACATCCCTGGACGTGTGCCTACCATCACGAACTCCGTATTGCTACAGTGGTGTCAAATAATTAAAGATTATCGTGAGATAAGAAATTGAAGATTTATTATTAATTCATAAAAATTGATTTTAATTTCATTTTCTATTTTTATTGAGACATTTATTACCTCATGCACACACGCGCGCACACAAATATCAAATATCCAACTTTATTTAGTAACATCTTGTTAAATATATTGTTATCATTATATATTATTTGAAGTTTTCGCTCAGAATTGTGTTTTATTAAAGCAATGATTCACCGTGTCTTTAAAATGAAATACACCCACCAAGAACTTCACACCCGAGGTACGAAGAATACCCTTACTGCGGAGTATGTCCGGTTTTTTAGATTCTGAACGAAGTGAAGAAGCTAGTGTTTTTACAATAATGTTTATTTTTTTTATTTTTTTGTTTACAACTTTTCGTATAGAAATACTTGTCCAAAAGTTTCGATCAATAACTTTTTTAAACCAGATTTGCCTCTAGATTGTACTTTAGAGAGGTCATTTTTTGAATTTCTCAATTTTTCAATTTTTTTTTTTTGGACAAAAAAATTTGTCAATAATTTTACATAAACATCTCGGAAACCATTATTTTTTGATCCGAATTTTACGAAAATTTGAACATAGATAGAAAATGATATAAGAAAATTTTGAAAATGTGAAAAAAAATTTTGACATTTTTCTAACATTGTATTTTAATACTATTAACTTCCCTCGTTCAGAATCGTTTTATTGAAGAAATGATTTATCGTTTCTTTAAAATTCAATACACCCGTCAAGAGAATCCCGCCCATTGTGCGAAGTATGTCCGGCTTTTTTTGTTTAGTATTATAATTAATTTAATATATTACTATATTAATAACAGTTTTACTCAAATTATTATAAAAGTTGCTTAAAATAAAAATAAAAAAATACGTTGTTACTCTGTCAGTTTTTTATATTCCTCTATTAACTAACAAAAGGGGGCAGGAATGATGGGAAAAAAAGGGTTTTAAATTTCTTTTACCAAAATATTTTTCATATTATAAGGCAGGGGTTCCCAACCTTTTTATCATTGAGTACCACCAGACACTTTTATAATCAATACGCGTACCACCTCAATTCTAAAACTAAATTAGGAGTCAAATTTTTTTAGCGTTTATTTTTATTATTTATTAATTTCTTTACATTTTTATTATTTGATATTTATGAAAGTATAAATATCTTAATTTTTAGTTAAATCTAAATATTTAAATTTTAAATTACAATTTTCAAATTAATTAAATAAATAATAATAATAATAAATATAAATAATAATAAAATTAATGTGATATTTGTTGTTGTTTATTTTGTAAAATAGAAGTAATAGAACACCACTAAAATACAGATCATTTAATAGACATACATGACATATAGCGACACACTAAAATACCTCATTGACATTTCGTTCGTATACTTTCCAATAATCGTTATCCCAGATTGAGTGGCCATTACCATAATATATAAATTAGGGTAACCATACGTCCTGTTTTATACAGGATTGTCTTTTATTTCTGCTCTGTGTCTTGTTTTCCTGACAAACTTCTCTCGGGACGTTTTTTTGTCGCGTAATTTCAAGTCTGTCCCATATTAATCCCGTTTTTTGACTTACAGTTGATTTTAAAATTTTTGAAATTAAATTATTGAATAAAATAATGTAAGAATCTAGAAATCTTTTGGATACCATTAGATTAATTATAATCGTAAAATGAATTAACAAGTTTTTTTTTTAGAAAGTAAAGTATACAATATGCATGAATAAAGATTTGAAGAAATTTTAAAAAGTATCAGTTAAGTTTCATTATGTTATTTTATGTTTTTCAAAATAATATGTTGATGTGTTTAAATCTATAATAGGTAGTTTAAAAATTATACTTTTGTCACGACTATAAAACATAAATATTATACATATATTTAATAAATACTTATTTATTTAAAAATATTTTTGTCCTGTATTTTATTTTCTTAAATATGGTTACCCTAATATGAATTATAAATAACACCAACGTTAAAACTATAAGAATGCGCTTTATCGATAAGAACTATAATAAACTATAGAGTTTATCATTATCTAAAATTCTAAATTGTTATGATTACAAACCCCATGTCCTCGATATTAAATATTATTTTGATAAAATAATAATTTTATAAAATTAGCTAATATCAAACAAACAAAACTAAACTAATAATATTTAATGCAAATAGTAATAAAAAAATTTCTTCTCGTAATAGGTGCGGTAATTGCATATTTTGCCGTTTTTTGACAATTTTTTTTTTCAGTTTTTTCGTATTTTTTAAAAAAATATTGAGAAATTTGAAAAATGACCTCTTAAAAGTACCATCTGGGTTCGATTTTGGATCTATAAAGTTACCTGTTCGAAACTTTAGGACGAGTATTTCTATACGAAAAAGTGTTTACAGAGGAAGAAAAAATAACATCATTGTAAAAACATAAGCTTCTTCACTTCGTTCAGAATCTAAAAATATATATAAACATAATTTGTACACAAAAATATATTTTGAATAAAGTAAATAGTATATGACTAAATTAATATATTATAGTAACTTCATGTTGATGTTTACAGTGAGATAAAATGTCAAAAATAAATTTCAAAGTTTTGTATTATCGAATTAAATATATTAAGCAAATTTATATAATATTATTAGGCAGTCAAAGTCATTTAATTCGTCGATATATGTAATTCAAAATTATTATGAATACTAGACATAATATATATATATATATATATATATATATATATATATATATATATATATATATATATCACAAATGTTGTAGGGAAATATAATTTATGATAATCATAATTGACGAATTAGGATACACTACTTCAAAAATTGACTTTTAGCAAGCTACGAATGCGCATTTCATCCCACTGTGCCACGTTTTGGATGCCATCACTTGTGCGCGGACGAAACGTAATAATATTACTACCTTAGGTAGAGGTGTGTACACGCGTTAAAATTCGATTAACGATTAAACTTCATGGGTCGTCCAATTAAATAGGTGTTCTGTGCGCAATCACCGTGGTCCGGATGCCGAGGAGGAATTTGAACGGGGGCGAAACGCAACAATTTCGATTAGACGTCACCCTGTCATCATTGTAAGTACGACCACCGCATGTGTAGTACAAATATATATGTGTGTGTAAGCACAGGGGTCACTCGATTGGAATTTCTTATTATTTCGGTGGCGGCAGCGGTTTGCCTCCCCCTTGACGCATTGATTCTCGTCGCGCGGCCGAATGAACGTTACGTCTACAATTCGTGATGGATTACTACACCTGTACCCCCCTCCCACAGGATACAAGAGATTCGTGGGGGTGAGTATCTCGTATTTTCATTCGGCACCGGACGCGTTGCCGACGGACAAAGACTGCACACTTTGATGTACTTACTTTTCCCGAATTTTCTTTTCTGCGCTCTAATGCGTTGTAATTCCTATATATTCTGCAAGAAGTACTGTAGACCCGTAATTACTATTTTGAGTAACATAGTGGCGCAACCCTTGGTGGGTGGGGGGTGTCTGCCGTCTGAACACCCCCCTTGTACCATATTTGAGGCATCTAGTATGATAGTTATTATTGTGTATCAATTGAAGCTCCGCTCAGAATCGTTTAATTGATTTATTGTTTCTTTAAAATTCAACTACACCCGTCAAAAGTATCCCATCCGACGTGCGAAGTACACATTTTTTCATATTTATTTTTGATTTCTAAAACTATCAAAGACTTAAAAACAATAGAAAATAAGTTTTTAACATATATAGTTATTATACTATAAATAGATTTTACATATGAGGCGTCTAGTTTCAAGACCAGCCAAAAGATAATTTTTTCAAAACAAATTTTTTTTAATTTTCCAAATATTCACATTGTAGTATTACACAGTTGGTAAAAATATTAAACTTTAAAACAAGGGGCTATATTATCGATATTAAATGAGGACAGAAAATTGTGGTTAGTATCAAAACCAGCCATCTAACGATATTTATTTCAAATCAAGACGTAATTAAACACACGTTTTTATCTGGTCTGGTAATAGTACTCAATTTTTTTCAGTTTTCATGAAATTAAGTTTTAATTATAATTAAGTTCTATTTGGTTATTATTTTTTGCCATTAGAGGTAATTATATACATAAAATTCAAAATGTTTTGTATTTCTTAAACATGCCAGTGTTTGTTTCAAAATCATCTATCTCCAGTGGTTAAAGTGAGGGGGGACGGAGTCCTCCATCTTATTTGGAGTACATTGAAGCGTCCCCCTTGAGTCAAATTCCGAGGGGACGCTTTAATTTTGATCACTATAGAGTGGAAAGCGTTAATATTAGAAATTTATTTGAATGGTCAAAATTTCAAAATTATTACAAAAAGTAAAGCAATGTGTATAGATAAGAAAATCGAACATGCATTGCACCACGGATATTCTTCGACCTTTGGGTCAGATACTATTGATGGGTGTGTAGAATTTTATAAAAACAGTAAATCAATTCTTCAATTAGACGATTCTGAACGAAGGAAATTCGTAAAATAAAGAATAATAATAGTCGTCATTTTCAACATATCCACCAAGAGTATCTGACCCGAAGAGCGAAAAATATTGGTAGGTAGTGCGAAGTATGTCTGACTTTCTTGTCTATACTTTACTTTACTTTACTTGTTGCCGTTATAGTTTTGGATTTTGTTATTTCCGACGTGAAATATGCTTTGTAATCTGATGAATAATATTTTTTAGGGTATACTAAAATATTCAAACCACGTTAAATAATTGTTTTTTTATTTGATTACAGTGTTATGCTTGTTTTTGAGTTTGTCTTATAGTTTTTACAAATATGGCAGTTCTTTTTAAGGATGACTTTACTTTTAATGTTAATTTATTTAGTCCAAATAAACATAGGAGTAGGTTAAGGGGGATTAATAGGGGACTATCGACTATTGTCCAAGCAAGTATATTTGCAATTTGCTTATAATGATCAATATAATTTTTAGCCTTTGAGTGATGGAAAACGGTGTGGCTCGGGAACGCTTCTCATATTTTAGGAACTATAGTCCCCCCTCCTAGTTTTTCTCACTTTTACCACTGCCTATCTCATAATGTCAATTTCAAAACCAGCCATAAGTGAAAAAAAAAATTAAATTGTTGGTTTCAAAAACAGCCATATGCTTTTAAATTCACAACAAAACCAGCCATTTCAAAACTATAAATTTATTTAACTCTTGTAATAATATTTTTACAAAATATACTTTCACATACAATATGTGTACCATTCAAAGCTTTGATTTCATATTTATTATAAAATTATAGACCAAGTATTTTACTTTATTTTATTATTATAAAAAAAAAAATATATTTTTTACCGATTCTACTATTAACTGAGAACGAAAACTGGAAAAATATTGAATTAAATAAAACAATAATATGTTTACTAAAATTGACAGACAATTCACGGTTTTAGGTTTAGCCTACTGACCAAATTAGTTTTTAAAACTGCCCAAATTAATTTTGAACTACCCATATTAGTTAGAACTAGTCCTTTGGTGGAAGTTCTGCCTTCATGTAATTTATGTTGTTCAGATATTAATAGACATTTGCATGTCTGACGATATAACTGATTGTGTGTTATATAATCGTATTTAAATATTAATTTTATGACCTCCCACTGATAATATTGTGCGGCAAAATGATTACAATAACCGAAATAATTTATATTATATATAAGTATACTATATCCGGCCCGTACTTACACTTTTCGATAACATTAACCGTGATTATAATAAGCGGGGTCGTCTACTACTGTACCTCTATAGTTTATACATTGGGCCGAATTCATAAAAATGAGAATATGCTTATACTTGCAGAGTATGAAGGAAATCCTTCTAATTTAATTCATAATAATTTCAAAATAGAACCTTTTACTTTTAGAGCGCAATCATATCCTTATACTCATATAAAAGTAAATTGGTATACATAAACTTGACATTTCACTTTAAATAAAAAAACATATCCTTCAAAAATTCTGAACTTTGTCAGAAGTAGACTCACTTCTCTAGTAAAAGGTAGTTTAATTCGTTTTTAGCACGATGGCAGATGTAAATGTGGATACCTACACTTAATCGAGTTGAATTAAAAATTATAAAAACACATAAAATACTTAATTTATCACTAATACACTTTTGATTTGATCTATAACACAACTGAAGTATACCAACTATATATTACATATAGCTGGTTTCACACAACATATTATGTTTTATACGCAAGTAAAAGCACAAAGATTATTATTAATATATACAGGGCGATTTTTTAAGCGTGCTCACCCCATTTTTGGCTGTAAAAATGAAAAATTAGGGATTTTTTCCCTGGAATGTTCAAGTTACTATAAAACTAATCTCCACAGGACACCCTTAAAGTGACATGAAAAAAATGAGTTATGAAAAATATTGATTTTATGGCAACTTGAACATTCCGGGGAAAAAAATCCCAAATTTTGCATTTTTGCGGCCAAAATTGGGGAGTGAGCACGCTTAAAAAATCACCCTGTATAAATAAAATAAAATTTCCGTGATTAGATAAGCGCTTGTACACCATAGAAAAACCGAGTAGTCTATTAAAATAAATCGGATCACCTGAATTTTGTTGATTACATGAGGTATACAAAACGACAAAACAATCAAAGATATCCGCGAGCTCACCAAAACACCTAACTCAAAGAAGGTAACCTTTTACTTATGCTTGGAGAATATCCTCGTAAATACAAGGTGATTACATAATGAATATGGAAATAAGAAAATTCTTATACTCATTCCTTTTACTTAAAATCATAACCTTATGCTTGAAAGGATATCATTCTGTTTTATGAATTCGGTCCATTGTATATTTTAAGAAATTTTCACTGGGCAACAAGAAAATATTTCTTCAAAATATGTATACATTAAAAATTTGATAGTGCCATTCATTTTTCACACTCGTTTTTCCTGTATCTAGAGACAGGATATAATATATAAATGCCCTAAAAATTTCTCTCTCTCTCAAAAAAAAAAAAAAATAAAAATAAAAATTCAAATTAACTGCTTAAATAACAATAATAATATAAATAAAAACGAACGATAATTTAACAGTGGTAAAAGTAAACTATTTCTGTACTTAAATTTTTTTTTTATCATAATCAACCGTCCAATGTCTTATTTGTTATTAAACGCATAGTACGTCAAGCATAAATAAATATTTTAAAAATAATAAATATTATCGTAAGAATACATCACAATAATCTAAAATATACAAAAGCAAATTCGTATCATTTTTAAAACTTTTTTAATTTTTGAAAAGATAATTTGATCTAAATTTAACAATTTGTATAACATATGCGAAAAACGCCTTTAAAGTAGAAAAAATATGCTTTAATCATAAAAATTTGAAAAATACAAAATAAAAGTCGCATTTTTAAATTCTATAATATTTTATATAAGACGATACAAGAAACGAAATTCGTCCTTAGATAGAACTGTTACAGAATTTTCGGGAAAAAACGAAATTAGTATTGAAATGATCACCTTAGTTATTCCTAATGATGTAAGCTTGAAAATTTTCATTTTAAAAATTTTTTTTTTCAATGAAATTTTCAAATTTTAATTTTTATGTTGATTAAAAAAAAAAAAAATTATTCATTGTATGATAATTTTATCAAAATTATGTCAAAAGACTGTTAGATTTTTACTGTTTTTTAAATACTGTTAAATTTTTATATACTGAATTCAATTCAAAATTAAATTAGATGCCAAAATAATTTTATGGTTTTTTTAGTATTATTATTATTTTTAATTAACAAAAGACTGTTAGATTTTTATTATGTTTTTACAAATCGTTAAATTTGTATATATTTAAATAATTCAAAAATTAAATCACATGCCTAATAATGTCGTGTTTTGTTTTTGTAAGTATATATTACAGTAAAACACTGTAAGATTTGTATGTTTTTTTTTTTTTACTACTGTTACATTTTTATCTATCTACTTAATTGATTTAAAAATTAAATTACACAGTAACTTAAATATGACTGTTACGTTTGAAGTTTTACATTTATATTAAATACATTATATATAATTGTATAAATACACAAAAATAATTTTAACTACTTTATAAAAAACAGAATGGAAATTCAAAAATGTCTTAAAATTTTACATGTAACCTTAAGTTGTCTAAAACTTAAGACAAACACTGAGGTAGGTACCTAATATACAGTTTTTAATACAAAAGTGTAGATCAGATTGATTCATAACTATCTAAGAAGCTGTTAATTTGAAAAATCAAAAAAATTTTCAACCTTTCATGAAAATTTACATCACTAGTTGTTCCCCAGAAAAATTTTTTTGTAAAAAAAAATCTATTTGGTGAAAAATGAGTTGGCGAGTTGTAGCTTAATGGTTTTTAGTAAGTTTTGTCTATTTTCTTATTCCTTACTCGATGAACGTAGACTTATGAAAATCGAAAAAACATCGTTTAAAAGTTACAATTAAAAAATCAAATTTACTGTCACTAATTAAGCGTCATTTTATAGACAAAATAACAACAGACACAAAAAAAAAAAAAAACAATAAAATATTTTTTTAAAACAATGTACTTTTTACTTTGTTTAGAATCTAATTCAAACATTTAATTTTATTCATTAAATATGGTAACAATACTCTAATGATTTTATTCAAACTGATAATATTATTAGACTTAATTTTTATAATTTAAATTTCTTTTTATTGATATTTGATGTTCTATCCATTGCATCCATTCTTAAACCATATTATAAGTTGTCATTAAATACATTTTTTTTATTATTATTATTTTAAAGTTTTCCTTTTGAAAATACGTGTGTGTCACCACCATTCTTCAAAACTGTAATCGAATATTGGACGACAAAATATGTCATCCAGTTTACTAGCTACAATACACAAAGTTCCTATAGTAGCTTAAAATGTTTTAAAATAAAAAAAAAAAAAACAAAATTATTGTTTGACAATAGAAGATTTTGTGAAAATCATATAATGCATGGACGTGGTAAAGAATTGGTGGTTGGTTCTTTACGAATCTAGTAAAATAAAAAACTCCGGAACCCCCACCCCCTCTAATGTATTGTAACGATTGTTTGTTGTTCATAATTATTATTATACATCCATATAAATAATATGACTAATATAATATTAGCTTATTAAGTATTACGTCCCCCTCCTAGTCACATATTGAATGAAGTCTGCGGAACCAATAAGGGTAGAATATTTTACCATGGGTCAGTGGCGTATTTGAGGGGAGGGCGATTGGTGGATCGCCATCTCCTTGGGGTTTTTTTTCATCGAAATGTAATATTTTACATTTATACTCGTAATTATAAACGTTTATCTGCCGTGGACAATTTTTAAAAGTAGAAGAAAAAGACGATTTTGCTGTAACTACTTTGATACTTGTAACTAATACGAATGAATAATACTTAATTTCAAATTTTATTTTGAGTGAAATTAAGAAACACTCGTTAAAATTTGTTTAATTTTTCATTGACAACAATGATACTTTCAGTAACGAGATTTAAACAAATTATTATACACAATATTTTATGCAATACCTATTTCATTTCTAAATTATAAATTCATAATAATAGATAAAATGTACTATCAAATTCTTTTAAATTTGTCATAATTACGAATTTTTACACAAAAACGAGTTTTAAATGTTATCAATTTTATAAATACGATATGGTTATTAAATTATTTTTATTTAATAAGCTTGAGGAGACTGAATTTAAGAAACAATCAAAAGCATAATATTATTGTCAAAAGTTTGGAAGGCAAGGTAAAACAAGCGTTCTATTATAAGACTGATGAAAGACTATTTTAGGCTAACATTTGAACAATTTACAAATTTTTTTAAGGAGTTAAAAATAAATTTGTGTTGTTGAGCCCTAACGATTATGTGATGTGCAAAGAAAATTTACTAATCGCTCCCTCCTTGGTGGAGCTTCAGATACTCTACTACCATGGGTATATAAATACTACATAGTTAATAATAAAAATTTTTTTTTATATGCTTATATATATATTATGTTTTTATTATAACGTTTGGTTTGATTGATCAATATTTATAAAGTTAACTTAATTAATAATTGTACATTTGTACGTCAATAATAACAATAATAATAATAATAGCTAGGTATGCTTTTCACACGATGAATCTGTTATCATTTAAATTTACCTGAAAACAACATTGTTAATTATAAATGGGTTTAAATATCTATTAAATAATCTATTCACTGAAAATTACTGGAAATTTTGAAAAAATTTATAAACATTTATAAACAAGTATTTCTGTACAAAAAAAATGTTAACATAATATAAAAATAATAATAATAAAAACAAACGTTTCTTAGTTTCACTCGGAATCTATGACACATTAACGAAATAATAAATTTGTGACTTTATTGAACTGAAAATAAGTTGAACAAATATATTTTCATTATTTGTGAAATACGAAATAAATATTATGTTGTATGATACCTAGTGTCATAGACTTAACATTTTGATTTTTATTAATTTCTAAAACAACAGTATAAGACTCATATAGGCAGAAATCAGGTGAGCTTTTGAGGTCTTAGCCCTCCAAAATCCATTACAATCCCCCTAGGTTTTTCAAAATTGCATAATTAAGGTCTAAGGAGTAAGGAGGGCTAAATTAAACAAATAAGTGTTAGCTCCTTAAAATGTTGATTCTAATCTGTGGGGTCATTGGCAAATTATAAGACGTCGTGTGTTATATTGAAAAATTATCATGTTCCGCGAAAATCTCATAAAATATTAATTGTTCCGTCATTCGAAAAAGGTTAAGAACCACTGTAAGTAGACAATAGAAAATAACAAAATAAATAACCACCAAAAATAATATAAATATAATATTATATGATAATGCACGTTATTAGCGTTGTGTTATGTAACATTATTTGTAATAAATTGGTTAGGAATGAAGAAAAAAAAATTTTTCAGAAAATATTAAATATGCAAAATATGCATTTTTTTCATTTTTTAAACTCAACATTGTATAGCTCGGATCTGTAGCTTGTACTGCTATAAATCAACAACATTATGCAACTCCTAAACTTCCAAACCCTACTTATTACAACGAAAAAAAAAGTTCGTTACCCTGGCACCAGCAGGTTGAAGTTTTTCAAAAAAATTGTAACCAATAATTGTACTTTAATTAGTACCAATTTGTACCAATAAATTCAGAATTTGTACCGCAACATTTCTATCAGAAAAATCGATTTTCCTTAACGGGTGCCAGGGTAACGTTACCCTGGCACCCGCATTTTCGCCTATTGAAATTTTTAATTTTTTTTTATTTCAAAATTGTACTATAATTAGTACCGGATAGTACAACCAGTTTTGAAATTGGTATCACAAAATTTCCGTTAGAAAAATCGATTTTCTTTTCTGGGTTACCCTGGTATTAGTAGTATTTAATTTTAGCTCTCGATCAGCCACTTCTTGAATCAATCTTCGGCTTTAAATGGTACTTTATACTTAGCATTTTTCAAATTTAGTTTTATTTCAAAGGGTTTACACTTGTCTCCATTGTTGTTTACCCCTCTCTCTTCAACCCCCCTACACAAAATTGTAACATATAACCAAGAAGATGGAGAGTAACATTTGTGACGGTTAACCATGGTAACTATGGAAATGTAGTAATTATTGTTGCATCGTTAAGTGGTTATTGTAAAATAACTGAACCCTTGCTCAGAATCATTTTATTGAAAAATAATGTATTGTTTCTTTAAAATTAAATACACCCACTAAGAATATTCCACCCAAAAAAGCAAAGTACATCCATGGTTCAAAGTCTGTCCAGTTTTTTTATCTATTGACGGCACTAGCGGTGGAGGGGTGAAGTCATTTCCCTTGCAACCTATTTGAAAACGATCGTATATTTTTTGAACAAAGGAACAAACGAAAAAAAATTACGCAACAAACTGGTACAAACCGTCAACCCGTATATTTTTTTACGTAAGCCCATCTTGAGATTTTGTAAAAAGGATCCCTGAGACATGAACCTTACATGAAGTAACATTGGCTTAACCGATTTTTCTGAAATTTGGTGTTTAGATAGAGAATTTCATTGCGAATATTTTGATGCGATAAAATTTCTTAAGGACGAATATTTAAACATTTTACAAGGGTTTCACTGAAGAAAAATCGAAGAAATTACGACAAAGGCATCTATCTATAAACATTTAACTCGGCGCCGTCACGAAAGACCACCGCCCGAATTCGTGCGCACCTTTATCGTTTTCGTGTGATTCCCAACATAATAATTATGTTGTTAATTATAATTATTATAGACTTTGTCGATAATTTTACAGAAAAATTCGTGTTTTATAATTATTAATTATGACATACTATTCAGTGTTTATAAATGTGACCACACACTGTGGTTTTAAATGTTCGTGTACAGTGTACGGTGCAGTTCGCACGTTTTTAGTTCAATGATTGACACACATTACATCGATAAACAGTCTTCGAACAACACGGACCGTTTTTTAAAAATGAATACCGAACACTGAAATCTACCAGACATTATCAACGTATTTTTTTATTTAAATTTAGCATTAGCAGCTACTGTCTAATTTTATTTGTATACCTACTTATTTATAAATTAAAATGTTTAAATTAAGACATTTTGAAAACTGTACGGTTTTTTTTTTTATTATTATTAACTTCCTTTATTCAGAATCGTTTTATTGAATAAATTATTTATCGATTCTTTAAAATTCAACACACCCGTCAAGAGAATCCTACCCGACGTGCGAAGAACACCCCGACGAGCGAAGTACACACTTTTTAAAATTTAATTATTTTTTGTGATATTCTCATTTTAAATTTTATAAAAATCGAATTTCGTCTACATCACTATTTCCCTAACTTTTTTTACACAACGCCCCTTTTAATGTTTAAAATTTCCCACCGCCCCCCTTGAATTAAATTTTTTTTAATTAGGTACTTTTTTTTAGTCCATATATTTTTTAAGTCAAATAAAGCTATCAGCATTAATATGATAATTTCGGTCAGATAAAAAGTTATAAATCAAATAAAATATGTATTTATTATTAAGTATGACACCTATTTATAAGTAAGTAATGACTAATTAAATATTATACACACATATTTAATAATTCGTACAACATTACGATTATGTGACTGCAGAATGAAAAAGTATTTGCATTGAAACAGTCACTGTCGACTTTTATATAATACTCTCAATCGAGCTTGTAACCTCAATGCCCCCCTTGAGTAGTTCTAACGCCACCAAGGGGGCGATATCGCCCACTTTGGGAAACACTGGTCTACATTATTCTAACAATCATAAAATTGAAAAGTAATATGAAAAAAAAAAACCGGACATACTTCGCAGGACGAGTAGTATTCTCTTGACGGGCGTATTAAATTTTAAAGAAACGATAAATCATTTCTTCAGTAAAACGATTCTGAACGAAGGAAGTTAATAATATAAGAAAAAAAAAAATGTTCGAAAAATGTCCAAAATTTTTTTTCACATTTTCAAAATTTTCTTGCGCTAAAATTTTTTTTATAGGATTTTCTATCCATGTTTATATTTTCATAAAATTCTGATCAAAAAATGATGGTTTTTGTCAAATTTTGTGTAATTTTTTCCAAAAAAAAACATTGAAGAATTGAGAAATTCAAAAAATGATGACCTCTTTAAAGTACAATCTAGAGGCGAATCGGGTTTCAAAAAGTAACTGATCGAAACCTTTGGATAAGTATTTCTATACGAAAAGTTGTACACAGAAAAAAAAAAACAAAAATCATTGTAAAAACATTAGCTTCTTCACTTAGTTCAGAATCTAATAAATAAAAACAACATGTAAAAAAAAATACTTTAAAAATTCGAGACTTTTCGAATTTTTCAAACCATTATAACTCAAAAACTAAGCATTAGCGCCGATTTTTTTTGGCACCATCATTTTTAAAACGTTGATTTACATAGTTTTCGAAAAAAAAATTTGGAAAAATCTAACGGTAGCTAAACTGTAATTATACCTCAAAAAGTTACCGATCGAAACTTTTGAACAAGTATATCTATACAAAAAAATGCATAATCTTGGGATTAACAAATTAAATTTAAATAACATTGTACTATATGATTTAACTTCCATTTTCCGTTTGTGTTTTTGTCATTAAAAACTTCACGTATCTCAACATCATGTTTTAAAATTTCATCGTCAATTAAACTACTTTTATAGTAGGAATTCTACCATGCTTTAAAGACATTGTAACGCATTGAAGCCAAAGAAGTAAATGAACAATGATTATATTAAAAGACGTTCGATAATTTTAATTTTTGGAAATGGAATTAATATCGTATTTCAAAATTAAATTTTAATATTTATCAATATTTAATGTATCACAAGTGTTTCTTTCTTTTTTCCCACGTCTTTATAAAAGCGTATTTAATAATTATATAAAGGATAGCGTACACTACCGATAGCGATAACGATGATTACAGGGACTGTGGTGGAAATTTTAAATTATAAAAAACTTATTTATTTTTATCTTTTTGTGCATAAACTTAATTAAAGTTAAATATATATTTTATTTTAAAGGCCTATTACTATTTTAGATTCTGATTGGAGCGAAT
>JAIPRM010004473.1:5171-22875 GCA_025469315.1 Stegophylla sp. TES_Ste_2020 | reverse complement strand
AAATATTTTTTGTAAGTCAAACCCGATATTTTGAATACTTTATATATATATATTGTGTTTCACTTTTGTATTTTTATTCAATTTTTTCATTTGAAGTAATTATTAAGTCAAGAGTTAAATAATAGAGTCATTGAAATGAATAAGTACAATAAAAACGTCACTAAATATCTAATTATATTATACAAGTACCTAAAATTCTAATGATTTTAAAGCTTAAAGAAAAATTACAAATTTCAGGCCCGGCAAATATTTTTTTTTTTTTATGGCCCGCGGTAAAAAAAGTTTGGCCACCACTGTTGTAGTTGATTATTGTCATATATTTTTACTACATATCATAACAATTATTATCGTTATAAAACCTAATGATGTAAACAGAAGAATTGCTCAAAAAATCCAACACGATTATTCATTTATCAGTTATCTTCGAGTCTAAGAGACTAAGTTCCCCCCTCAAAATATCCTACGTTCAAAATATCCCATATTATAATTTATTTTTTAATTACATATTATGTATTACACAAAAGTTAAGATTTATAATTGCATAGCTATTATTTACATAATATACGCTTCCAAACAGTATAAATTGTTTTACAATAATATTGTTAACGAGTATATAAAATAAAAATAAAAGACAGTTATATTATTAAAAATGACAAATTTTTCGACATGCCTATTTTTTATTTATTTATTTATTAATTCGCTCCACTCAAACGTATTTCTACAATATACGAAAATTACGAAATATAGAATATATTATTTGAAAATAATATTCTTAGGACATTGGATCATTGGTTTAAATAATTTAAAAATTACCAACCATTAAATTATACAATATGATGTTAATGGTAATGTTAATTTTACATAAAAATTTGAATATGAGATTTTTCTAATGGAGATATTTTGAGGGTGCACTATTATACAGTGTCGGGTGTTACGAAAATATTCCAAGAAGATATAAAAAAGAGAAATCGAGTTGTCAAGTTACCTGTACGGCTCAACGGCATCACGTTTCCATGATCAGGACCATAGATAGAGACGGACGACTGAAACCGTGATTAGACGGTAACGCGCGACGTGGCGCGGTGGACCACAGGTCTATCGATCCATTAAATTAAATTATATTAAATCGACGACCGTAACCATCCCCATATTTATATTTTTTTTCTATTAATTCATAGGCTCAAACTGAATCGTTCCTATACAATGTAGGTGTGTAAATACATTTTTAACTTATCGTCTCTACTTCTCTAGGCGAACGCGTCTTTATGCAGATTAATTTCTCGTTTTCAGTTCATTAACCACGGCTTAAACGAGTTTTTCCTCCAATATATCGGTGACATTAAATGTCAATTATTATAAACCATACATTTGAGAGCATAAGATAGTTTATTCTTTAAAGAACGAATCGTTCTACACTCCTTCTTTTTAGTCTAATACTATAGAATAAATATTCATTCAATTTCCTTTAATCCGCTTGCTCCCGTGCTACTATTTAAATTATAGGCATATTACCCAAATACACGTACTTCAAAGCATAGTCTTTTGAATAGTTAATTCTCAATTTTGGAAAAACTGTTAAGAATTTCAAAAAAAGACCTCCTAAAAGTACCTTTTTAAGGTAAATTCTGTTTTAAAAAGTTGCTGCTCGAGACTTTTGGACAAGTATTTCCATGTAAAAGTGTTCATAGAAAAAAAAATAAACATCATTGTAGTACATTGTTAAATCGCTCTTCGCTTCATTCAGAATATAAAATGGCCATTTTGAATGTTTTCTAAAACTGTAGTGTAAAATTTTAATTATGAAAATTTGGGACCTAAAAAAACAGTATATATTTATACGTTATTGCTGTAGCACAATGCTGTTTTTAATAACTTTCAAAAGAAAAAAAATTAAACATTTTTAATTAAACAAAAATTATTGCATTCGTCAAATTATACTGACATTCTGTATTATTACGATGATAATGATTTTGTTTGTGTATATTATAATTTTGTTGTTTATTCGCTTTATCTAACTGTTGCTGGCCGAAAAAATTGACATGATGAAATAACTACGGAGTAAAAATCAACAAAGTCATTTTACTTCCATCAGTGGACTTTGATGAAAATGTACCTATTTTGTTCTTATTCGTTTTGAAAATTTAATAATATACATATTTCAACAGAAGTTTCCACGCGAATCACAGAAACAATGAAATTTTCCAGAGAACGTGTTTGTTTTATGATTTATCATCACTGAACGACGATGCGCAGGTAAAATTTACATTGTTATACACCATCAATGCTGGATTTAGGACATAGGTGCACCCCATCCTAAGTATGCCGTCGTCCTCGCTGTGCAACGTGGGGACGTTTCGGTAATGAAACGTCAAAATCGACTCCGCTCCGCATTCAATATTCAGAAATATTACAATCCAATTAAGCTATAATCTTATATCAAAGTAGTAAGTCGAAGATACAAGTCGTCTTTTTCAAAAGTGCATCGTGGCCGCAGATTTATTGGTAGGTTTATCCGCGTTACATACATTTTATGTACCCAAACGTGTTATGTATTTATGTGCCCTACATTTATAGGTAAAAAAGTGTGTACTTCGCACGTCGGGTAGGATTCTCTTGATGGGTGTATTGAATTTTAAAGAAACGATAAATCATTTTTTCAATAAAACGATTCTGTGAACAAAAGAAGTTAATAATATAAAAAAAAAATGAGAAAAAAAAATGTTAGAAAAATGTCCAAAATTTTCTTGCGCCAAAATCTTTCTTATATTATTTTCTATCTATGTTTAAATTTTAATATATTTCGGATAAAAAAATTATGGTTTCCGATTCGTTAAAAAAAAAAAAAAAAAAAATTGAAGAATTGAGAAATTCAAAAAATTAACCTCTTCAAAGTACTATCTAGAGGTAAATCCGGTTTCAAAAAGTTACTGATCGAAACTTTTGGACAAGTATTTCCATATGAAAAGTTGTACACAAAAAAAATAAATAAATATCATTGTAAAAACATTAGCTTCTTCACTTCGTTCAGAATCTAAAACAAAACTGGCGAAATTTACAATCGTCCGTCATTTGGTGGCAACTCTATACACCCTTAGTTGCACCTGACGTGATAGTTCTACTTATATATTATATCCACATTTTTTTTGTTGAAATTTGTTTTGCCAATGATTATTATTAATTGTTAATAATTAATAATACGTTTGTTAAACATCTACATATTATTATAAGTCTTACGGTCGAAGGCCGTCGTCGTTGCTGTTGGCACTTGCGGTTGCTGCAGTGTGTGATCGTCATTGCCGAACTTGTTGTTGTTTCAACTTTTGCCGCTGCCGCTGGCCTTTGCGATTTCGGTCATCTTTGCCCAGCATCGAGCTCTACAGTGGTCATAAGTCCTTACCGTATATTTGTTATCGTTTTGGTTGCAACTGCTGTTGGCCTTGTAATCGCCGTTGTGGTTACCTTTGTGGTCACCACTGCTCGCAGTTGTGGTTGTTTTTAAAATTTTTTTTTTTGTTGACTTATAAATAAAAGACGAATGACGTTTATATAGTATGCGTATTATCACTAATAATAGTCACATGTTGTTAACCTTCTAATTAAATTTACAAACAGAAAAACCGTTGTTGGATAATTATTTTATTTCTTTTACTAATATAATTATATTTTTTTGCCTTTCTTTAATAATAATATGTATTAACGTTTTTAAATATCAAAACAAAAACGCTCATGTTATCAAAATATTATGTTCCAAAAAGTCGAATAATCAGATGTATTCCGGCAAGTCTCGTGGTCATCTGAATCAGACAAATCCGGTTTAAAAAGTTGCTGATCGAGACTTTGCAATTCAAACCGCACACAATGTTACACACACACATTGTTCTCATAACAATAACAGATATTATATTACAAGAATTGAAAAAAAAAAAACAAATAAAATATTTATTATCTTACTATTAGGTATATTAAATGTGAAATCAAATTTTGTCGGTAACGGATTACTGAGTCGACTATAATTTTATTTATTTTATAAACAATTTTCCATAGATGGTATATTTTATTTACTTTATTACTTAATGAAAATAATAATGAAATAAAACGCCATAGAAGTCTGTGAGAATATAGATGTGTAATGAACATAGAAACATCAAACAAAATATTGGAAATCTATGACAATATTAAGATATAAATCTATGGAAACTTGGTAAAACATTATTCACGGTTGTGTAGGATCACAATTAAATAATAACATTAACTTTCAGTTATAACTTTAATTGCGCGTAACTGTGGTAGGATATTAATAAAATCCGCATTCAGGTAAAAATTTCAAAAAGCATAATATTAATATTTTATCGAGTGATAAATAATAATATTATTTATCTAATTTCACTTACATTTCGTATTACTTATTTCTATTAGGTACAATATTGATATTTAATTATAACGTGTATTCTTTTAATATATTATGTGAAATTAAGTTTTGTTTTGTAAACAATTTTTAATATTATGATAATATGTATTATATTCAATTTAAATTAATGTTATGAAATTCCAAAAAGAAAATCTGGTATTGACCGATCTACAAGAGTAAGTAAAGATATTACGATCTAAAAGAAACCTTTATTATTGTGACATTTTGTAATTTAATTATTATAATATAAATGGACTCGTTTCTTTAACACTCTCAAATGTGTTTCTTTTTACATTCTCAAGAACTAACGAGACGGAAAATAGGAGTAAATGAAGCGAAGAGTGATGGTGACGATGAAAGAGAGAGAGAAACGTGGAAGGAGGAGGAGAGAGGTGTGCGCGTACTCTAATATTATGGAAAATATTAAACAAAATCTAAAAATAAAAAAAATGAAAACAAAATGTATGGGCAAAATCAATTATTATTAAACTAGTTAATATGGTATTATAAAATTGAATCGTGAGGTGTCATTTTAAGACATTCACTTATTGGATCATTATATTACTGTGACGCATGCATTTTGCCTCCTACAATCATATAATATAACATTTAATTGTATGAGCATTACAATAATAATAATAGTAATAATATATATAACCTCGACTGTAGCATAGACTGTAGTTGTATGCGGGAAAAGTTGTTTTGTAATTAATTAAATAATATGGACGAACTACGAGTTTTTAAACATTACATTTATTATTATTATTATTATTTTTTACTGCGATATAATTGAAAGCTCCAGCCGCATTATTAATAGATTTATTTTTGCGGACGTTTTTTAATCAAAAATCCACATGCCAATCGAGATTGGTACTCGAGTATTTTAAACACACGCGATTCACTTATATTATTATTATAATTATTTTTTGCTACCATAACCATTTAATATGATTTATTATTCTCATCAAATAACCTGTTTCAACGAGGCCAATTATTTTTCGATTTTAATAACTTTTGTGAATAGTAAGAGAAGTGATAAAAAATAAGCCGGACGTACTTCGCACGACGGGTGGGATTCTCTTGACGGGCGTGTATTGAATTTTAAAGAAACGATAAATCATTTCTTCAATAAAACGATTCTGAACGAAGGAAGTTAATTATATAAATAATATAAAATAGTAGGTTAAATACTGTTATTTAATATTGTACACATGCGTAAAATATTGTATACATATACATGGCAGTCCGTGTAATATGTGACAACTGATAAGGCGTTGTAACATTGAAAAATGTATTTGGGCGATTAATTTGTCTCCGCACTTTCTTCAATTTTTTTTTCAGTCTTACCCTTGTAAAATACTTAATTCCTTGTCCGTAAGAAATTTTATTGCACCAAAATATTCGCAATAAAATTCTCTATCTAGACACCAAATTTCAAAACAATCGGTCGAACCAATTTTCTTATATGTACGTTAAAGTCAAAAATCTTAAATCAAATCTTTTTGAAACTTTTATATGTCCTCGAAACTAATTTTAGTGGTTGATAAAAATTTCAAGTCCTTAGCTGCATTATTTTAGAAGTTATGTCCAAAAGTAATTTTCAATTTTACAGAAATTGCATATTTTGCCGTTTTTTTTTTCAGTTTTTTCGCATTTTTTAAAAAAATATTGAGAAATTTGAAAAATGACCTCGTCAAAAGTACCGTGTGGGTTCGATTTTGGATCTATAAAATTACTGATCGAAACTTTTGGACCAGTATTTCTATACAAAAAAGTGTTTACAGAGGAAGAAAAAAAAAAACAATAAATAAACATCATTGTAAAAACATAAGCTTCTTCACTTCGTTCAGAATATAAAAACAATGAGAAAGAAAGCGTTAGAAAAAAAATGTTCAACATTTTTTTTTCACATTTTCAAACTTTTTTGTGCCAAAATATATTTTATATTATTGTCTATCTATGTTTAAATTTTATGAAGTTTGGATTAAAAAAAGATAGTTTCCGAATTTTTTTTTTTAAATTTTGGATAGTTTTCCCCCCCAAAAAAAAAAGTTTTCAAAAGTGACTAGTCGAGACTTTTGGACAAATATTTCCATACGAAAAAGTGTTTACAAAAAAAACAAAAAACAGTAACTTCTTCGATTTGCTCAGATCTAAAAAAAAAAAAAAATTGAAAATTAAACATCATTGTAAAAACACTTCTTCGCTTCATTTAGAATTTAAAATAAAAAGGTCTTGGAAAGGCTATCTACTAATACACGCGGCTTACAATCACTGAATATGTAAACTGCATATCTGAACGAAAAGATAAAATAAATAAATAACATGTATTTTTGTTTACTTATAAAAATACATTTTAGTATTTTGTATATACGATAATAGTTTTGATGATTTACAACTTACTATTGGTGGTATCCACTTAAAATGGAAGCGATGCACTTTTACTCAATTGATTAAAAAAAGTCAGTCGAGCAAAGTCAGTAAATAGATGCTCATTATCTTATAAATACTTTATTGTATATGTCCACTAAAACCATGTTCAAGGTGATCGATTGTTTGACAATTAATTTCAAGTCTTGTAAACAGTCTACTTGGTACAAACTACCAACGAAATCATATTTTTATTGTTACAAATATTATAATAGTTCATATTTTAACAATACGTCAAAGCTTTCACATATTAATAAATTTGAAGTTGAGACGTACTTGTTAATAACTAGTGTACGGATTTTGATGGAATTTGCTTTTCTTTTTTCTATTGGTCTAACATGAAGCTAAGTCAGCTATAAATTTGATTTACATAATTTAGAATAAAACGCACGTTTTTTTTTTTTTTAGTACTTTTTTTTGGATTTTATTTTGCTTTTGGCTAATATTTCGTAACATTTTTTCAAAATGTATTCTAAATCAAAGCATTTTGAAAGGTGAATATTATTTTTATGTTATATAATATGCTCAATTGATTTTGTGACGTTATGTTTGATTTAATGAGTCAAATTATTGATAAAACATAGGTAATCATATTACATGTTTTAAAAGTAAATACTCATATGATATTTTGTTGTAAATATTAAAAAAAAAAAATTAAAACCACGTTTATTTAGTTTTATTTCAAATGCTATTCTACAGTTTTTTTAGTGCTTCAAAATCCATAATGATTAATTTAGTGAAAGAACTTTGCTAATTATCTAAAATATAACTTTTTGGTTATCATTCAATTTTGTTTATTAATACACTCAAAATAAAGACATAGAGCAAAAATTTTATCAAACACCAATAAATATTTCAAACAAACTACTATTAAAATTTACTTTAGGCATTAACAATAGTAATACAAATAATAAGAATAATATAAATTAATAATAATAATTCATAATAATTTATTATTTTAAATTTTCCATCATTGTTCTATCTTTTAGAAACTGTTGCCAAAAAAATATCTCCCACAATTTTGCTCAAATAGTGTGACTGGGATTGACATTGCAGAAAAGCCCTATGCTCAATATAAATGAACTCAAAAATAATTTTAATAAGCACCGGGTAAACACAAGTAGTAAATATTTAAATACAAAAACTTTTAAATCTGTTTGGTTAAATAGAATCTTTATCAAAAATGTTAAAAAAAAAAAAAAAAAACATTTTCTACTCTTGTAATTTTTGATAACTGTTTAAAACATAAAGTTATTAAAAACTATATGTTAGAACAAAAAAAAAAAATGCAGTACAATCTACAATCCAGAATCATATCATATCAAAATATTACATACTAGATACATATTATTAAGTATGATACTTTTGCTTTTACTTGAATTTGATGATCAATACTAATTTTTAATTACTTTATACGTGGCAAGAATTTCTCTCAGCGTGAATAAAGAAACATATAACTCCTACGTACTTCAATCATGATTGTAACAAAGAATTACAAAATGCTTAGAGATGACCAACTTAATAATTTTAATTCTCAACATAATGATATAGAAGAAACTGACAGGTAATTTTCAAAAAGTAGTTAATTATAAGTATTTGTTTATTTATAAATATACAAAAACGTGAGGCAAAGTTAATGGTGTACATAATTACAAAATAATAAATAATAAATAAAATAGGCTTTAATTAAAAATATAATACAATTATATACAATACAAATAACAATATCATTTACTTTTTTAAATTTGACATATAAAGAATAACATTTTTTGTTCACCAATCATTATGTAGAATTAGTTAAACTAGCCATTAAAAGCTCTATTTTGTTTAAGAAATTTTTACCTTCCATTTTATCCCACCGCACTTTTTTAAAAGAACCACCTAAATTTTCCCATTTTCTTTCTTTTACCAACTGACCTCCGAAGAAATCTTTTTTTGGTGAATGTGCAATACTCACAGTAACATTGCCTTGTGGTTCACATTTTACTGAAATTAATCTGAAATTAACAGTTGAGATTTTATTTAATATTGCATAATATTACCATTATATTTTATACCATCATACCTATCTCCGATTGGCGATGCTAAAAGACATGAACTAGCATTTCCCATAGGCTCTACAGCGCCGAGACCAAGATGAGAAGAACTAGCCAAGAATTGCCAACCTTGTGTCTTAGCTACAGATTGAACTCCCGTTATTTGATGTTGATAAATCTATTATAATAATGGTTATATACAATTTAAATTCTCAAGAAAAAAAAAAAAAAAATTAAATCTTACTACCTATACTATCTGATATAATTGTGTTCTTACTTGACAAAAAATTAGATCTCTTAATTCTTGTGGTTCGTACGATAGATACATCACACGACCATCTCTACATATACATTTCAATGATTTCTTCATTACATGTACTACTAAAGCAGTTCGACAAATACAATCAAAACCATGTGACACAATGGTGACTTTAACACAGGCTTGGGTAGGAGAATTTAATGAGTTCCAATGTGAAATTATGATAGGATCTTTGACCTATAAAGATTATATGTGAGAGTTATATAATATTTAATAATAATATTAAATATAATAAGAATAATTTACCTCTTTGGCTAGTGTATCGATAACATATTCGGTACGCAACCTCATAAAAAAATGTTGAGCTTGTTCAATAATTTGTTCCAATAAAGTTTGGCTAAAATAATATTAAAAAAAAAAAAATTAAATACTTTATATGACTTTTCTTGTTTCTTTTTTTTTTTTTTACCTTTTAGACATTTCTAATAATTCAAAACGATCTGCAGCATTAGGACCGGCAACTGAACGGCGTTTACTCGGACCTAATGGCCCAGAAGAAGGATGCGGAAATGGTTGATGAGTATTTCTATGATGCACTTCTCTTAGGAGTTGATGCAAGGAGTGTTCTAGTACATGGTCGTGATCAGTTTTAGATGGTAATATAGAATTAGAGTTACCATTGGTTGAACTGTGACATAAACCAATAATCAACTGAATACCAGGAAATACCTATATACAAGAAAATAATGTCAAAACCATATTTGTATTCCTGTAAGTAAATTTAAAAATATAAAACTGCATTTGTTTTACATACTGTAGCTGAAATTTGATTTCCAACCACCATATGTGGTATAGTTGCTTGCAACTGAACTGCTTCTTTGGCAAGTTGATTAAACAATTCTTTACAAAATAATACATTTTGAGCAGCTTCTAATTTCTGTTGCCAATGCATATCTGGATTAGGAGCTGCTGGAGCTGAACCAAGCTGATTGAATGATGTATTGAAAATATTTTCTTGATCTAAATTGTGTAAAAATCATAAAATATTGTTATAAATAGGTTAAGTTCATGATATAATCTACAAAATATAAATAATTGGGATAAAGAACAAAAACAACATACAGCTAATAGAGATATAACATAATATAATGTAGTATAATATGTATTGTAATATAACATAGTGCCTGTGATTTTTTTTTGTTTGTTGTTCATTATTAGAAGTTCATAAAATCGATATAAAATTACTCTATTTTATAATTTAGGATTGGTGAATCTTTGTATAGCTAATTGAAAAATACTTTATCATTCAACATGAAACACAACAATTAATTAAATTACCTTTTTGACATAATACCATTATATATGATACCCCTTGTAGTTCAGTAGGTACTGTCACTCTAAGTGCTGATGGTGATTTTGGGATTGAAACGTTATGGCTTGGAGAAGACGATGGACTACAAGAAATTCCACTAGTTGACTGAATATCATCTTCCGCTTTTGTTACTTCAAACATTCCACTTTGACCGAATTTTGAACCGGCTAAATAAAATTAAAAATATAATTATTTGTACTTTATTATTTGTAGTTTTGAATCACATTAACTATTATATTAAAATATTTATTTTCATAGTTCTTTAATTTTCACACCAAGTGTATTTTTTGCATTTCAGGTGGGATATTCTTATTATGTTGAATTTTTAAAAAATAAGAAATAATTTCTACAGCAAAATAATTCTGAGTGTAGCTTCAGTTAATTATAACACGAGGAAATAATCGTTAGTTTTATATTGAATACGTAAAATTTATAAACAAAATAAAAATGTTTACAATTCACGAGAATGATTAATTTTGTGCCTTGAAATTTAAAGCACTTTTAATTAAATATTGACTCAACTGATTTGAATAAAAATATAAACATAAGTCAACCTGTGTATGAGTTAACTAGATAAAATTGCCACTATAAAAAAATTAATATTTTTAAGGTTAACAGCCATTTGATCCATAATTTTAACTTTAATTCTTTGTAAAAAAAATTTCATAGAACCAATTATTAAGAAAATTTAACCAGGTAGAAAAACAGTTGAGGAACCACTTGATACAACATTTTTTTGTCAGATTAAGAGTTTATGAGTTAGTGTTTTATAAAAACTTTAGTAAAGAAGTAAAGTAAAGCAAAGATAAGTAAAATAAAATATAGACAAAAAAATCCAAACATAATTCACACCATGGGTATTCTTTACTCTTTCGGTTAGATCTGGATGGGTGTGTCAAAAATGACGACTATTATTGTTCTTTATATTATTAACATACTTTGCTTAGAATCGTATTATTGAAGATTTGATATATCATTTTTTATTAAATTCAATACATTCTCCAAGAGTATCTGACCCAAGGAGCGAAGAACACAAGTGGTGTGAAATATTTCCGGCTTTTTTGTCTATACTTACCATCTTTACTTACCTTTGCTTTACTTTACTTTAATTATCTTTTTCAATACTCACCTTGATTTATAATTACATATACTTGGTAAAAAATAAATCCAAATTAAAATTATTAGGTATATGTATGTATTTAATAATGTACAAGCAAATCAATTAATATAAAATCAGAATATGGGATTAAGCATATAAAAATAAGTCTGTAAAACAATAGATGCCCGGACAAAACAAGTCAACAGGTCCATCACCTTACTACTCATTTTCATCATATGGCCCCCAAGCTCATCATACTTTTAGTATCAACTAATTGTTAAATAAAATTAAAAATATAATGACATTATCTGAAAGTATACAAATACGTATACGGACAATATGGAACTATAAGCATATAAAATACAATATAAATTATAAGTATTTAAAAATTATTTTTCATATTATGACTATTTTTTAATAAAATTAATAATTATTATTAGGCAATATACCTCAACCTTTTCAACACAATCTATACCGAGCAATTCATTGAGCATGTCCATTTTTTTTTTTGAAATAGTTTCTACAAAAGCTATTATTTCCATACTTTTTGGTATATGTATCTACTTAATAATGTACAAGCAAATCAATTAATATAAAATCAGAATATGGGATTAAGCATATAAAAATAAGTCTGTAAAACAATAGATGCCCGGACAAAACAAGTCAACAGGTCCATTACCTTACTACTCATTTTCATCATATGGCCCCCAAGCTCATCATACTTTTAGTATCAACGAATTGTTAAATAAAATTAAAAATATACTGGCATTAGCTGAAAGTATACAAATAAGTATAGTGTATACGGACAATATGAAACTATAAGCATATAAAATACAATAAATTATAAGTATTTAAAAATTATTTTTCATATTATAACTATTTTTTAATAAAATTAATTATAATTGGGCAATATACCTCAATCTTTTCAACACAATCTATACAGGGCAATTTATTGAACATGTCCACCGTTTTTTACACTTTTTTTAATACTAAATAAACCTAATGTATAATGACTTATAATGTACAAAAATTGTTCAATACTCATATAGAGTTTAGTAGGGACATCAGAAATGAACTGTCAATTTACTTAGTTAACACTTTTTTAATTTAGCTTAGACATATTCTTCACAGTTAAAATTAAAATTTATATATCTTAGTGTTTTTTTTAATCTGTTGATGGACATAACTGTTTTATCAGTTCTGTACTAGACTGTAATTCTAGCATCACTCATGTAGCTGAATAAATTGATTATGATTTGCCCAAAAAATTATTAAGTCACAATTGGGCACTAAATTGGTCTGAGTAGGATAATACCATAATAAACCTGACTACTTCAACTGTTATGTTAATTTATAACTGATATAACAGTCACTGTCATATTATTACATTCTAAAAACTAAAAATAGCTATAACCATAGACTATAACAATGACTGTCAGTCAATGTCTGTCTAATGAAAATTGACTTCATTAACATTATTTTTCAAAGTTCCTATTCTAACAATATTCTATTAATTGACAATTACTGTAAATATATTTTTACACTAATAAATATTGTATACAATAAAAGAATAAACACTCAATTTGTTAAGGGTTAATGCTCGAATATTAATAGAAGTAATTAAGTAAATAATGGAAAAATTAAAAAGTAGCCTAGAGTATAATTATGATTCATGAAATTTGTAAATTTGTTATGACTACCAGATGATTTTTCAAATCAAAATAATTTATTAAAACAGACTATAGGAACCTAAAATCTGGACCATACATAACTGGACAGTAGAATTCTGTCTTTTATTAAAGCTGATGGTAAGGTAACCACCAAACACCTGGTGAAATAACTTATAAGGAATTCATTCTAATTTTCACCATCACCAACCTGTAGTGATTTTTGAAAACAAGTCTACGAATATTTTATATTTGTAAAGCGAAGTGATTCCACCAAACCTCTATGGAATATGGAACAAAGTTCAGATAATATGTACTATTCTAATTTCTAGTTTTATATATGCACCTGTGCAGTATAATAATAATGTAATAAATATGATATTTCAATATACACAGTGCACTTCTAAATGAATAATATAATTTATTTAACATTTTATTACCTGTTTTATAACTTAAATCACCAATAATAGCAGTAGAAACTTTTTTCAACCTCCAATTTTGTCTTAATCTTAGTAATTCAATATGGAAATCCGGTGTAGTTCGGTTTCTCATGAATTCATTCTGGCTGCTTCTCAAACGATCAACAGCGGACATAATTATATTCGATGCACTAGCTAATGCCTATTTTTAAAATAAAAATAATAGGTATAATAATTTTACAAGCATTAGAATAATACAACAATTGTTGTAATAAAGTTAATAAATAAGACTATGCGAAGTATACATGTATTACATTTAATATCACATTACTCTTTTTTTATTAATTAAAATGTTCAAACCTTTTTACGTAAATAAATCTGAGCCATTGGTTTGGTTTCTATCGAATCCGTTGGAATTGGATCAAGTATCATGTAACGTTTTTCTTTTGTTACGGCTAACACGTCCGATATAACACATATCTCTGTCGCAGCTCTCCTATAAAATCAATATTATAAACCAAGTTTCTCGTTTCTCATAGACCCTCAACGACATTACTTTAGTTTAGAAACAACCGAATCAATCCACCCAGATACAGGAACATTAGGAGACTGATCTTTGGGTTCTTCGTCGCATTTAATTTCTACTTCTGGTTGTTTAATGTCCTCGTCAACCTTACTGAAGTCGATTTTCTGTGCAAGCTTTGATAAATTATCAGACATAGACAACGCTCTATACACATAATTAGGAAATTAATATTCACAAATTATTCTACGTACATCTCAACTAAAATCGTGTACACTTACGGTTGATAAATTTCCTGACCATCGTACGATATTTCCTGAATTATACTTTCGGCCTGAGTTTCAATACTAATATTCACACTTGTAGAATACGCCATAATGGCTAATCTAAATAAAAATATCCCCCTCGAAAATATTACCAACAATAATTATGAAGTATTAGCTTAGATCATAATATAAATTGTTAAATTTAACATTATTAAATATTAAATCTAATACCAATTGTTTACACGGACTGAATGAATACAGAAGCGGCTTACAATTTTTTTTTATGAAATTATGATTATAATAATCATTGATACTGATAAGAAGATTGTTGTCATAGCATGGACAAAACATATCATACCAAGGTAGTAAAAAACTATTATCTCCTTGGATATGCGGTAACACGGTATGTATTGGTGTATTGATAACAGAAATGTTTGTTTATGGTTTCGTTGTTTCGTACACTCCTTACTTGGGAAGTAGGTGGTAGTGCTTTATTACTGTGAACTCTTAAGTATAGAGAACGTTAAATTAGTTAAATAATAGTTAAATTTATTTCATAAATGTCAGTTATTAATTAAGCGAAACGTTATAAAATGTCGAATTTTCCGCCTGCTCCTACGAATCCAAATGTTCAAAACAGATTCGGGCAGTACCCGAATCAAACTTATCCAGTTAGTATTTAATACAATAAATCACTGATACAGTTGATAATTTTGTTTTTTTTTGGTTTTATAGATGCAGCAGAGACCTGCAGGCATGTACCAACAAGGTGGTCCAATGCCTCAAGGCGTACCTCCTAACGCCATGATGGGAGCGCGTGGACCCCCTAACCAGGGATTTAGTCCCATGAGACACGGTGCCGGTCCAATGGCACCGAATCCGCCGACACCCGGCAAACGACCTGCAGATAATAGAAATCCACCGCCTTTAGGCAAAGGGTAAGTGTTTAATTCAACACACGACTGTAATTCAAATGAATTATTTTATTAAATTTGAGTTAAATGACACACTAAGACGACTTGTTGCTCATAGATTTTTTTCTCCTCGGCTTTTGTACGGCATTTGCTGTAGAATATGAAATTTGAAATCAAATTTAACAAGATAAAGTAATCTATTTATAGGTTCTGAGAATGTAAATTGTACGGTTAAGTTAAATATCGAATTTTGTTTTGTTAAAATGTTAGATATTTATTTTATTCGTAATCTATTGTTCAGAGACTGCATCCATTCATTGCTATTGTTGGATTGTCTTTTCATTATATCTTCATAATATTTATTCTGAGATGATGCAGTCAGTAATTTTCCTGTGAAGTTAAGGTTCTCGTTAAGACATATTGCTCCGTGAATGACCAGTACTAATAATAATAATAATTATAATAATATTAAGACAAGAGGTACATGAGATACAACATTAAACCTATTCATTCTATCTTATCAATAGGGTGTGGATTTTTATGTATTTAAAATTTAAAAATATGCACATAAATTATTATGTATCATTTATTAACAAATATGTAAATACATATAAATCTGCATCTTAATTATCAATATTCATTTTTCCTTTGTGATTAAGTAGAGTAAAAACTTTCTAAAATTAAATTATGAGAGTACAAAATAAATTTTAATTATTGATCTTATGAAACATACTGTATATATTTAAGTTTATACTATAACTAATATTTATATTGCTTTTACTGTTAATGTTTTTACTTAAAATTTAAATTTTTTGCAGTGATTTTGCTCATAATATACAAGTACAAAATAGCAACGTTGGAGTGAGTAAAAAAAAGAAAAAATTAGCAGATAAAATATTGCCCCAAAAAGTAAGAGATCTTGTTCCAGAATCACAAGCTTATATGGATCTTTTAGCTTTTGAAAGAAAATTAGATTCAACCATTATGAGAAAACGATTAGACATACAAGTAATATATTTTAAAATCGTACATATTTAAATATTATCTATATTTATTCATTTTATTTGATTTTTCAATAATCATAGGAAGCATTAAAACGTCCAATGAAACAAAAACGTAAATTACGTATCTTTATATCAAATACTTTTTATCCAGCTAAAGAACCTGGTGAAAATGAAGAAGGAAGTGTTGCTTCTTGGGAATTAAGAGTTGAAGGGCGTTTATTGGAAGATTCCAAAAATGAGCCAAATAAGGTAGTTATTTTTTTTATTGTTGTTTTATATTGTTTGCTATATGTATATACATATTGTAGATCAAAAGAAAATTTTCTTCTTTCTTCAAATCATTGGTTATTGAACTTGATAAAGATTTATATGGACCTGATAATCATTTGGTTGAATGGCATCGTACTGCAACTACACAAGAAACTGATGGATTTCAAGTAATTATCTAAATTTTTTATGATTAATATACAATGTTTTCTTATACAATTTAATTTTTCAGGTTAAACGTCCAGGAGATAAAAATGTACGCTGTACTATTTTATTGCTTCTTGATTATCAACCATTGCAATTTAAATTAGATCAACGTTTAGCTCGGCTTTTGGGTGTTCATACTCAAACCAGACCAGTAATAATTAGTGCTTTGTGGCAGTTTATAAAAACTCATAAGCTTCAAGTAAATTATTTTCTATATTTATTTACACTTATTATTAATAAAGTGTGTACTTTGCTCTTCGGGGTGTTCTTCACACGTCGGGTGGGATTCTCTTGACGGGTGTTATGAATTTTAAAGAAACGATAAATCATTTCTTCAATAAAAAAATTCTGAACAAAGGAAGTTAAAATAATATAAAAAAAAAAAATGCAAAATATTCGGACTGCCGGGTTAGAATTAAACCCGGCTCTGTTGCGTGATAACGGTATGGTCGGTCCATTGCGCCACACTAACATTGTTATTTTAAACATTATTATGTTACTCTGTTTATTTTAAAAATTTAATGGCAGTTTTCAAAGACAAAAAAATCGTGATTTCCAAAAATACCGCAGAGTGATATTACAAAAAAAAAAAAAAAATACTGATAACAGTGATAACCAGGGCTCGGAACTTTATGCATTTGCATATTTCTTAGGAAGCTGCATATTCAAAATCTGATTTGATACAAATTTGTTTCATAATCCATATAATTGAAATACAAAAATTTATGTTGCATATTTTTGCATATTTTACTATATTTACATGATTTCGCATATTTAAAAGATTTTGAGCATATTAATGCATATTTTATGTTTATTTTATTAATTATAAATTT
>JAIPRM010004472.1:0-22878 GCA_025469315.1 Stegophylla sp. TES_Ste_2020 | reverse complement strand
CCTTCGTTCAGAATCGTTTTACTGAAGAAATGATTTATCGTTTCTTTAAAATTTAATACGCCCGTCAAGAGAATACCACCCGTCGTGCGAAGTACACCCATCGTGCGAAGTATGTCCGGCTTTTATTTTATAAATGTCAGTGGTGAGACTGGATGTCAAATCGTATTTTCAATGTAACCATGACGCGCGTGTTGTCATAATTACATAAATATTATTTTATTACACTCTACGTGAAACAGATCTTACCGATTGATGTGTGTTTTGATGAAGAAAAGCTGAAATCGGAAATTCTTAGTAGTACTACTTCGAGGAAGAAATAATTTCTGAAAATCGAGAAAAACTCGAAAACCGGGTAATGCTAACTAAACAATGTTGATAATTTTCGCGTTAAACTAAATAATTGTAAGTACAAATAGTTGCAGGTATATTTACTTTGTAGCACAATAATTGTTTGAAAGAAAATGGTAAATACGAAAAATTAAAAAGGAAGTGGCTTCGCCTCGAGCAGCCAGAGAGAAGTTAACGACTGTGAAAGCTCAACTCGATCGTTGATAACGATAAAAAGATTTTTCGTTTTAAATATTTATCATTTATCATTATTTTTGTCAAAGGGTAAAAACTCTATTTTGGTTTGTATAATCATGCACAACGACACAATATTATGTTTAAATGGCTTTATTTAGTATTACAATAGTTTTTTAGTTGAAAGTGTACAAATAAATAAAATATGCTATATGGACAATAGATTTTTATTTTATTTATAAAATCGCTTCTTTTACACGCGTATTTCGCGTAAAATATTTTCTAATATTACTTGACGTGTACTTTTGAACGTAACACATCTTTGCACTTGTCGCACGTGACGATTCCATTAGGTGAAATGTAGGTTTCTAAGTACGTAATAAGTACGTTAAAACACGTTATTATAACATGAAATGTGTAATGACGTCATTTGTGGCGTACAAAATCACGCGTTATTATTATTATTTTAATATCTCGATTTTTTTTTTTTTTCATTCAATACTCGTTTTGTCATATTTCCAGAATGAAACGATTGACACGGGTTTCTGCTGTCGAACAGGAAAATAATAACTTAGATGTTGTTGATGGTGGTGTATTATAATAAATATAAGTCTATAGTCTATAATTTTAGATTCTGAGCGGAGTGAAGAAGCTAGTGTTTTTACAATGATGTTTATTTATTTATTTTTTTTTTTTTGTGTGTGTGTACAACTTTTCGTACGGAAATACTTGTCCAAAAGTTTCGATCAGTAACTTTTTGAAACCGGATTTGCATCTAGATGGTACTTTAGAGAAGTCATTTTTTTTCGAATTTCTCAATTCTTCAATTTCAAAAAACCACCCAAAATTTGACAAAAACGACTCGGAAACCATCATTTTTTAATCTCCGAACTATATGATAATTTAAACACAGATAGAAAATAATACGAGAAAGAAATTTTCGTTTTATCGAAGAAATGATTTGTCGTTTCTTTAAAATTCAATACGCCCGTCAGGAGAATCCCATCCGACGTGCGAACAACACCCCGACGAGCCAAGTATTTAAGTATTTGATTTTTATAATGTAATAATAATTACAAGAATGTGTTTTTCAAACCTTAGTATATTGTGATTGGAAATATTTTTGTTCGGGTAAAGTTCAACAACTTACATGTTATTTTATTACCGTAACGAAATGCTGTATTTTATAATTTAACCGCCGTAGTTGTTGGCCATGATAAACAATAGGTACTTAATATACATTTTATTGACGCCGTTTCTTTACGCGTTCCGACCACGTATTATTATTATTTATTTGAATTGTATAACTGAACGGTTTTACTACGGTGACTAGACACATAAAAAAAAAAAAAAAAAAAAAAAAAAACGAGGAAATAAAAAACAATATTGCTGTTAAAAAATATGAAACGTGTACTCTAAAAACACGTAGTGTAAAAAAAAAATACACAAAATATATTTATAAATCTATAAAATAGAAAAAAAAAAAAACAAAAAACGCGTTCTGCGTTCACAATAACTTTGTTATTGTGGTCTTAAAACGGAAGTTGATAATATAAGTATATAGGAATTTTTAAAATTTGAAAACAGAAACTCCGGATACATATTTAGTTGCATTGTCTTTAACGACATTGTTGAGTTTAATAAATTTGTACTTTTTTTTTTTCTTTTTTGACAATGCGGATTGATACATAATATTCACAATAAAATCGTTCATAATTTATTTGCTTATTTGCATATTTCGATTTAACGCATATTATTTCGTACAATCTGATATTTGTCTTCTTTGGCATAAACCTAGTACCGAGTAATATAATATTGGCATATTTTTTTTTACAGTTATTTAATAAGAATCATAGTTAGAGGTAAATTTGTAAGTTCGATACGATTATAATATAGATAGAAGAGGTTTTAATTTTTTAATTGAAATAATCAAATAACTTAATAAATATAATTCATAATAAATATTTTAAATATATTAATAATTTAATTTACATAATGTGTAAAATGTTAGATGTTAATTAAAAAACAAATGAAATGTTTAAACTTTTACCCCAATCAAAATAAATGGCATTGTTTTAAGTATTAAAATTTACAAAAAAGATTCTCACACTTGACAAGTTGACCATGTAAAAAAATTGCAATTAAAAATATTTTTATAAATTTGAGAATTGTGGTAAATAGATAATATTTATGGAATAAATAGTGTAATACAAAAGAAATGATAACGAGCAACTTTGTTTGTAAGTAATATGAGTCCAGCACATTTCAATCATTTTTTTTTATTTTTTCCAAATTCGCGACAAAAAGAAAAGCAAATAAGTGTTAATGGTTAATAAGTTAGTTGTGGTTAATTATTACAAATAATTTTTATTGCAACTCAAAAGATATTATATGCTTAAATGTGAAAATTATAAAACAATTCAAAAGGGCGCAGTCAAAATCATTTATCCTGTTTTTTTTTTTTTTTTTTCATTTTATTACTATGTCTTTGGCAAAAGTCTTCGTTATCACAGTATAAATGAAAAAATGGAACAAAAAAATTATGTTTGTAAATATCAATAAATACGTGTATTTCACGTGTACTACTATTACACGCGTTTCTTGTAAACATTGCAAAAGTTTGGGTTTCGATTATTTTCTAAACGAATTTGATTTACGTATACTTAATCGCTAGATTTTCGAAATTTCCTAAACTATTTCGTGTTCGATTTTATGTGGTCGATAAATAATATTATTATAGACGAACTGCGTACATTATATTCTATAATGTACGAAACACTGTTATAAAATTATTTTTTCTTTTCGGAAAAGTTTTCTCAGGTGCGTATACTCGTACATAATAATAATAATAATAATAATAATAATAAATTATAATTATATATAATAGAAAAAACTTTGCGTAAATTATGGTTCTCATATTTTGTAACGTAAAAATAAAACGTACTGTAAGGCGAATTTGTGAAAAATCAATTGAACCGATTAAAATTCGAAATTAAAGTCGAAAGATAAATCGCATTTCCGATCTTTCTCAAAATATATTTTTCAAGAAAATTTTACACGATTTTAGAAAAAAACTAAAGAATATCCTACTCATTATTAAATTCATCGAACTGTAATGTAATTAAATTAAACGTCTGGTTCATACACATACGTATATTATTCATATATTATAATTATTGTTATGTAATGTAAAACAAAAATTGTGTGTTTACAATATACATTTTTTTTTTTTTTCGTTTGTAAAGCATCTGGACGTAAACCCACGTCGCATCAAAAACAGTTTAGCCGTCTGAAAAAAAAAAAAAGGTGAAAAAAAAATAAATCCAGTAAATGTTTTTTTCATTATAAGCTAAAACAATAATATTATAATTGAAACAAAAATCCACTCCCAAAGTAAAAATGTCATTCTTTAAAATTTTCATAATGTATTACGTCGTATTAGTCGAAATGTTTAATTAAACTTTATAGGGAGGGGGAGGGGAGGCGGGGTCAAACCGCGAGAACTTCGAAACTAATTAAATTGCATAATCTTACGCGCCAATTAAAATATGTCATTATTTCAAAATTCTCGTGTATTATTATTTCAGTGTACACCGAGTAGTGATTCGAATGGTGTTCGAAAAATAAATCATCGTAATTGTTATAGATTCGATTAAGATTAAGATTATTGTATGAAATTTTGAATTTTAAACTTTGTAAAAAAAAAAAAAAAAAGGTTTTGTTCTGTTTACTATTATGATGACGTGTTTCTCTGAAGTTTTGAAAGTTTTATTCGCGTAATATTTTCGTGACGTTAAACATTGTTGTTGATGTTGTTTTTGACACGTCGATTACGGGTGTTATACATATTTTGAGTGAATGGAAGTATATCATATAATATGCCAAAATAATTGTTTTTAGGAAACGTATCGATTTCATTTTTCAACGTTATGCAATGAATTCAACGGTTAAACGATAAAGTTTCTTTTTGTTTTTTTTTTTTTTTCTTTTATATTTCATCACAAAATCCATATTTGCAACAACGTACAGTTGCAGTAGTATTTGGTTTTCAAGTTTCTATTACGCCATATATTTGCTTCTCTATACGATGATAATTATTGATCCTAGATATTTATTTTTAGATTCTGGAAGAGTAGTGAAGAAGCTAGGGTTTTTACAATTAATTATTGGAAAAAATTGAAATCAGAGTACCAAGTAGAAACACACGAAATCACGAACTATTTCATTTGAAGTTCCATAAAAATAATTTTGTTGTAAATAGTCCTCTTCGTCGTATGCTTAGATTCTGCAATGAACTAAGCAATATTTTGATTTTGATTTTTTTTTTTTTTTTTTTGACAATATCAACTTATTACGTATCTTAGCTGTAAATTAATTATAATTATACTGTGTAAAATTAGTAATATCTGTTCATTTAGTTTTTGCTTTTTTTTTCCCTTTAATTTTTAGTTAATATTTCTGTACTTTTGCCCTCGCGGGCGTAAACTAATTTAAATAAATAAATAAATATGTATATCCTCTTATCACCTCAATCTTAACTAATACAATTTAGTTACAATTAATAATTTAATGTATTTAGGAAATCACTTCTTTTTCCATTGTTTAACTTGTTTAATATTATTTCTATATTGCGATATTTATGTTTGTATTTGATTCTATTTTGTTATTTTTTATTTTTTTTTTATTCTTATTTTTGTTGTTGTAATGATTACTTTACTTGTAGTAAACTTGAACTATGTAATTGCCGTTTGGCGTTAAATAAATAAATAAATAAATAATTATGTTCATCAATTTATATAAATATGTATAATATTATAATTATGTAAAAATATAATTATGTACAATTATATTTTTGATCCGAACTATATGAAAATTTAAACATAGATAGAAAATCATAAAAGAAAGATTTTGACGCGAGAAAATTTGGAAAATGTGAAAAAAATTTTTGCACTTTTTTCTAACATTTTTTTTCTCATTTACTTTTTACATATTATTTGACTTCCCTCGTTCAGAATCGTTTTTTATCGAAGAAATGATTTATCGTTTCTTTAAAATTCAATACACCCGTCAAGAGAATCCCACCCGACGTGTGAAGAACACCCCGTAGAGCGAAGTATGTCCGGCTTTTTTCAAATCTTTTTGACAATGCCCAATTATCATCATTGTGCCAGTAACATGATATAAATATATATACACACACACACACACTATATATATATTGTATATTATGTAAAATAATTTCTAATATATTTATATAATAATTTATTTAATAATATAACATTTTTTTTTCATTCATCACAATTTTAAGTTTTGAATTATGGCCTTAAGTGTGTAAAGTTTGAATTTGTATTGACATTATACAAAAAACTGTTTTAGCATAAAGTTAAACATGTATTATTGTTGAGATAACTTTTTCATTTCATTCGATTTCGATGAGTTTTTGATCAAGTTACATTGAAGATGACCTTTAGTTAAATATTTGGATTTGGTTATTTCCATCAAAAAATTTAAATGATTCACAAGAAAATGTCATTCCAAAAAGATTAATTACCAATGATGTGCTATATGTCTACAGTTATTGATATTTTGGTTCTTTAAAATAGAGATATTCTTACAAAATCCCATAACGTAGTAACGATTATTTTTAAACTTTTTTTGATTAAAATTCTAAAAGTTCTATTCTGTGAGTTGTTTGCCTTGACCATTGCAATGAGATTCGATACTGGACATCTGTTTTCAATAACATACATTAAAAATGAATTTAAAAAAAAAAGAAAAAAAACTTTTTTGGCTCTTGGTATTATTTTATTTATCCGTGCGGCTCGTGAACATATTCACGTTGGCCGCCCCTGATATAAGGCTTGCATTTTTTTTTTCTCTCCACGTAAGACTTATTTATTGGTAATAATCGAACCAGGAAGTCACATTTTCCATTATTAATCCTGCGCGGGAGTGTACGCGCGCTTTTTTTTTTTGTGTATTTTCAGCGAGCAAAGTTGTGTTCAGTAAAATTATGGAAATGCGCACGAGTTTGATAGAACGAACGTGAAAATGTAACGGAGAACGAATCGCTTTGGAAGCGGTAAAAGTTGTGGCATTTTTATTTTTTATTTTCCAACAGCTATGAATATAAATGTAATTTATTCCGTTCTGTTGGTTGACAGGAAGAAAGTTTTTGCAAATTATAAGATTCCCTTAAAGAAGTGGTTGTTGTACGACGACGTACGTACGGGGTTCGAAGGAGGAAAAAATATTATATATCAAAATTATCGTGCTCTTCCGCGTTGATCGTCGTCGCGTACTGTGGAGAGTGGGGGAGGCGGAGTCCATTTATCATCACGAATGCGTACGTTTTGGAGACCGGGGGGGGGGGTCACGTATGCATTTTTCGTTTCATTGTGATAACGTGGATATACATAACAATTATTCATAGTACACGTCGTGATTTCTTGCCACATCCATATTTTCGTCGTACATTTACCCTATGTAGACCGACCCGTGGCCATACGTATACGCAAATGAAGCATTGAAATGGAATACGCTTAGAGTGACCTATTGAAACGAATCCGTATCGAAATATTGTATCCCTTGTTCAGTCGGATCACTGATGAGGAACTGTTATCATACTTTAAAATCGTGTTTAAAATTAATGTTATTTTGTTTTTCTGTGTTTTATCTAATATGATAATATGAAAATTTAAAGTGTTACCAACGAAATAAGAAAAATAATTTTATGTTTTTCTCAAAATGGCCACTCTTAGCGTATTCCATTTGATTGCTCCAGTTCACTAATATACGTAACAGTATACGGTACGACACCTCTATATTGTATTCTTTACTCTATGATGCAGACAATGTTTTGTCCAAGTTTCGTGTACAGGCAAAAGACTGTAATCCTAGAAAGTAAAATAGAATCTAAAAAAAAAAAATTATTTTGTAATAGGTTTTATCATAGATAATACTTCGAATATCAATACATAATAATATTACCTCAATTTTAGACTAGCTAAATTTTTTAATGAAAAAGCTTCGATTACATTTTTACATTATGTTAAATATTATTATTATTTTTTTTTTTTTATAAAAGTTCTAAGAATATAGAAAAATATCATCATGCATTAGCATCACTTTTTTTTTTTTTTTTGATTTTATGAATAACGATTAAATATTGTGTTGATCCATAACAATAATTATGATTATACATTTAACGAAAGTTTAGTATACAAATAGTAGTAAATTAATATTAGTCTTGTGGAGGTCGATTAAAAATAAAACTCGTATGTACTAGAGTTCTCGTTGCGTTTGTTGTTGACACACAAATTATTAAACACTGGGATTTTCGTCGGAATAAATGAAACTTTTTTTTTTTTTTTTATGTAAATTAAGCACTTATATTAAAAAAATCGCTATTTATTTTTGGATCTAAAAATAATGTTTTCGCTCGTGTCTGAAAATAATTATTCGTAGATAATAATTATCACGAATATCATATCATACATAAGTTAAGTAGGTAGGTATAATACAAAGCGCGTAATCTGACAATTTAAGTGTTTTTTGGAAAAAAAAACTTTTTGCGAATCAATTTTGTTATGTTTTTCATTTAAAAATAATCAGCTTTTCGCAAATACTTTTATCCGTGTCGAGATTTCATCTCTAAACGTTATCCACTTCATGCTCCACGTGCATTGGCGTTACCCCGCAGGTTTGCTATGTTCTTTTGGGGATTTCTTTTTACACGAAACCGCTTACGAAAAAAAAAACCGTTTCTGACAGCTGATATCCGGGTAGCCCGGCAAATCTCAAACAAATAAAATAACGTATATAATTCGTTTCGGAAGTGTATTGAATTAACGTACCCGCATAATTTTATATTTGGACGTGATATATATATATATCACGACTAGCTGTACCTGTTAGTGTTAGTGTTAGTGTTAGATACCTGTTCGTGTTCCTGTTTCTGTTCTTATTTCTGTTCCTGTTCGTGTTAGTTTTTAATTTTTTTTTGAAAAAAAAAAATGTCTGTTTATATATATGCCCATATAAACAGAATAAACTACATTTTTGTTTATTTAGATCAAAGTGTTGTCATGGTTACCAAAGTACTTTACCGACCCGTCTAAATATCGCCAAGATCGATTAATCCGTATTCAAAAATTAGCCCGTACAAACAGATGAGACTTTTTATTTTTTATTCATATAGTGGTTGCTTTACGAAGTGCTGAACCCGTGCACTTCGTAGCCCGTTAAAATATTGAAAAATTATACATATTATTTTCTGTAACCAATGGCAACCCTATACAAACAACCAAATACCTATTCGAAATTTTAAAATCTCTGTATTAGCCACCCTTTAGAGATTTAATTTTAGAAATTTTCTTTCGTAAAAACCTTCTCCTGGAAATTACGAACACCTTAAAAAAAATTTAAGCCAAATCGGCCGAGCCGTTCTCAACTGATGAATTGTTATACATTTTTGGCTCCATTTATATATATTAATATTGTGCACTTAAGAGGCCATAACTCTGGAACTACTTATCGCACAGCATACAAACTTAGATAGTAGCCGATTCTCAGACCTACTGAACATGCATATAAAATTTCATAAAAATCGGTCAAACCGTTTCGGAGGAGTATGGTAACTAACATTGTGACACGAGAATTTTATATATAAGATATATTGATATTCTCGGACCCCATTACTGCAGTCATGACTTGAAATACTGTAGGTATTTTTTTTCAATTTTAAGAAGGTTATGCCGTATGACACTCAACCTCAGTGTCTACATATGTACTGCGTTAAATATTAGCATGAGCAACTTGACCGTAATTTCAATATTCAATAATTGTGTTTATATTTTAGAGAAATTCGTTGTAATGAGGGAAAAGAAGCTGGATTACAAAACGGAATTTGTAGTGAAAAACTTTTTGAAGTAAAAAATCAAGTCGATTTTATGGTAAGTTGATTATTTTATAATAATAAAAAATATACACATTTATAAATACAATATGTGTGTTTTAAATTAATAGAAAGGTACAAATTGATTGTTATTATTTTCTATAACGTTATTTAAATCTTATATACATATTACCTATAATACTTATAAGTTATAACAAATACTAAATATATGTTAATTACCGGAAGGTGTTGAGCACTTTGGAGGTAAATTATTTTCATGATGAGTTCATCTGGAGTTGGAGTAAGATTATTTTCAGTATGAAAGCAATGGCACATGGGGAGCTCAGTGGATAGTTTCAATATTTTGAACTAGTGCCTGTGCAAAAAAACATGGAATAATTAATTTTATTCAATGTATATATTTAAATATAAGTAGTTATAATATAACGAGTAAGATTGTAGTTCAACCCTATAAATAACAAATTTAAAATCTTATGAAATAGTAAAAAAAATTTATCTGTAATTTTTTGAAATTAAAATCACTCGAGTTGATATTTTAACTTTAAACGCCTGTAAAAATTATTTATTTAGTTAATCTATAAATTCAGGTAGAAAACTTTTAGATAACTTTTTTTGTGAAACGTTAATAATTATTTATAATGTTTTGGTAGAAATAAATTCTTTATTTTTGTGAAAACTACTAAGTTTTGTTAGAATTCCAAGTCTAAACCTTCATAAGAAAATAAATTGAAGCATTTTGAGATTTTTAATACTATTGGTATTGTTTATGATTACAATTCTATTCAAATTTTAGGTTTTAATATCAAGACCAATTTCGATGATTGGTGAAAATATCAAATTTCTTGTACCGTTATTTTTAGTGTACTAAGTACTAACAATAAAAACCAATTTCATGAAAATCTAGTTAAGTACTTATTAAAGGAATATTCCATAGTTTTTTTTCAATTCTCTTAGATTTATCTTATGCTTGAACAGTTGAGAATTTAAAAAAATTTGGTTCCCTTGAGTACCAAATAGACGATATTCCTGATCTCTAAATGAGATGCATGGAACTTTTCACTTCACTCATAATCTAAAACCACATAATTATAAATTATTAACATAATTAATAATTTGCTATGCAAATTAAACCACAACAACATTAATTTGTCATCGGCGTATTAATATAATAGGTAATAGGTAGATTAATACTGTTGATAATTCTAATTTTATTCTTCAGTGAACTTTACCATTATTGCCGCATTGTTTAAGTGCATATGACTACGGAGGGTTAGTTTTTGAAGGATCTACGTATTCACACATAATTGTGTATGATAATCATAATATATGCGTGGTAGATTAAGTACATAATCAAATTTAAACATGATTTATAAGTCTACGTGCCGATGAATAAAATAAATAATTTTAAATTAGTAACAGAGAAATTGTTTACCTACTGCAATGTTGACGTTGGAATATTTTATATCTAAAAGTCACGTTGAATTAAATGTGTGAATAATTAATAATATAAAAATAAATATTTTTACGTGCTTTAAAATTGATTTATTACATGGAATAAGCTGGCTTCAAGTTGGTACTTATCTTAAATTTAACACGCTTAAAAAATAATTTAATTGCGTATACCTACGTGCAATGCTTGTTTTGTTTGACTGTGTATATTATCAATAATTTTATTCACACTTTTATTGTACTGAATTTTACTGCATTTTAGGCGTTTATCTGTACAAAAATATTTCTTTTTAAAATGTATTTTATTGAGTATTGATTAATATATTCAAATCAAAAAGTCAGACACACTTCGTAACATGGGTATTCTTCTATGTTTGAGTAGAATACTGTTGCAATGGGTGGGTGTGTTGAATTTATATGATACGATCTTATCATTTTTTCAATTAAATGATTTTGAGCTGAATTTCAGCATCAATTAAAAATTGACCAAACTGAATTCAGCAAAAATGTGAATATAAGTAGACCCATATTTGAGCAAGATTGAATACAATATTTTCATCCCTTAAAACAATATACTGAAAACGTTATGAAATAATAATGAAAATATATCTTATAATTAAACAGCTATAGTCATTTGAACCATAATTAAATAAAATTTAAACTCGTGTCAAAAAATTATTCACTGAGCCAATTTTTACGAACATTTGTGTTTAATTTATAATAATTTAATAATAGATTAATTTAAATGAAAAATGTCATATGGCTTTGATTGAATAAATCGTTATTTTACGTGAAAAATTGGTTTCATACTAATTCTAACTTAAAACACCTACAACAAAAACACTGTGAAACGATTTTTAAACATTTTTAGGATCATTATATGTATAATACAATATATACATAGGGTTGTATTACATTTTCAGTTCATAATATAGAGAATTTAAAAAAATAAAAGACAAAAATAATAACAAAATTCTATAATTCTTTCAAAAGTGGTCAAATTTTGGAGAAAATGATTTAAGTCTGAATTACACTGTTGTTGATAAAGTGTGAAAATAGTATGTTTCTATACTGTTACAATTTTCAAAGTTAGGAATAAAAAACTAAAATCGATTTAATAAAACCGTATATTTTACCATTTTTACACAATTTTCTGCAGTTTTTCCTTGTATTACATTTTTTTTTCAGAATTTCAAAAAATGATCCTTTTAAAGTAACATTCTATATTTGACTGATTTACTGGAAACAAGTGCTTTATGTACTAATCTGAGCATTTTTTCAAGATGAAAAAATAAGGAGAGAAAAATCATTGTTGTAAAACTACTAATTTTTCAATAAATTAAATTAAATAAATATTTAAAATAATTATAATGATGCAGAAGATAAACTAATCAAAATTATAAGTTCATAAAATACGTATATTTTCGGAAATGAATAAAATTATAGTGTCTTTTGAATGATATAGAAACAGTGGTGGCATGAGAGGCATTCATGAGACTAAAAAAAAATTTAGGGACCACCTACCCCCAAAAATAACTTAACAAAATTCTACAATATTAAAAAATGTATAAAAAAATTTTTTTTTTCTTAAAAATTGTCCTAAATACATTAATTAATAAGTATCTTAGATAGATAGATGTGAGCATATAATAGATTCGACAAAATATGAATTATTATTTGCTACCCTTTACGTATTATCACAGAAAACAATGATACCTACTATCCTTACTGCCTAATATCTGTAGTATATCACCAATGGTCAGCCAACTTTATAGTCTTTCCCCTATTAAATTATATGTACATTTTTAATATTGTTAATTTTAGCCATCTTTATAAATACCGAATAATAATATTTACATAAATATAATTCATATTGGGTTCATCTTCGAGTGACCACACAATTGATCTATCATCTCGGGTATGCTGCACCTACTAAAATAACACTTTGAATTTTATATGGTTTATTAATTGGTCGGACCAATTTTCTTTTATATACGCTAAAGTTTGTAATTTAGGTAAAACTAACAAATTTCTTTGAAATTCTAACTTCAAACGGTTATAGAGAAAAAAGTTAACTTAGGATTTTCGAAATTTTTTTGGGTTAGACATATATATATATATATAAGTAAAATCATATTACATTTTTAAGTCTTAATACCAAAAACCAAAAATTGTATTACATAAAAACTAACAAAAAATAAGAAATTTCCGAAATTTTCAAAATGCTGTACTTAACTCGAAATTGATCTAATCTTTTTGAAATTTTTATGACATTTTCGGGATTTTTATTAGTATTTGGTGAAAGTTTGAAGTCTCTAGATGCATTATTTCAGAAATTATGTTTAAAAGAAATTTTCAATTTTACGGAAATTCCGGTAATTGCATATTATGTCGTTTTTTGTTAATTTTTCGACAGACTTTCCATGTTTTTCTAAAAAAAAGGTATTGAGAAATTTGAAAAAATGACCACTTAAAAGTACCATCTAAGTGTGATTCCGGATCTACAGAGTTACTGATCAAAACTTTTGGACAAGTATTCCTATATGAAAAAGTATTTCCAGAAAGAGAAAAAATTAATTAAATAAACATCATTGTAAAATCATAAAATTCTTCTCTCCGTTTAGAATCTAAAACAACTTAAACATAAAACAAAATAATTATGGTATAAATGTATTATACTTTGAATAGCCAACAAAAATAAATTTTCATCTTTTTTTTTCTGGATATATATTGTTTAATATTTTATCATTATCTAGATTCATATAGATAATATTCATTATTATTATATTTTACCTGTAACTTAGAACATTTTATCAACTTTTTACCTTTAGCTAGATCAATTTTTAGTGCATGATTTTAAATTTATTAAGATGGCCGTTTGAAATAAATACTTAATAGGTAAGCTGATGATAAACCATACACTACAATATATGATTTAACTTTCAAATAATTTTCTAAAATTTTAAAATAAAAATTTCTGTTACTATACATTCATTACCTTTTCAGAAATGTCTTTATTTCAAACCATCAATTAAAAAATATATATAAAAATAAATAAAATCTTCTTAAGCTTTTATTATTTCGAAATTCGCAATAGTTTTTCCAAATATACGCGACTGATATTAGTTACACAGGTTACACTTAAAATATTTAAATGTATCAAAGTGTAAAATGTTCGAATGCTGTAAAATATTAGGTAAATCAAATTAAACTTCAATAGTTTTAATAAATTTGAATGCATTTCCATTGGAATCATACGATGTAATCCTATGGCTGAGTAACTTTTTTTATTACTTCTATACGCAGTTATAGTATAACCCCAATAAAACTCTTCGCCAAAATAGACGTGTAGATTTGTGTTACCGTGTGATTTTTTAACAAACGGTTTAATGTATGTTTTGTACCAATTAAAACGTGGGTATGCTAATTTTAAATTTTACTATCAAAATCTCCCTAGTCTATTTTCAATGTGTAAACTATACAATAGTTTCTAGGATAATAAAATTTAGGTCAGTGTTTCTTCTATTGGAAGAGCGTCAATGTGTTTCTCGATTTTTCAATTTATCTAACAATAGCCATAGAAATTATTTTAATGACCTTGATTTACTGATGTAACTGTATGTATACCTATTGTATAATAATATGTATAGTTTAATTTGTTTTCTATAAATATAGATGTGTTGTGAAATATGTAAAATTGGAATGTATGTCGGTTCAACACAAATGAATTGTCAATCAACACCATTGTTTTATGATAATCAATGGGACAAAGTGTATCAATCATGCTGTAGTAGTAGTACAGTTAAAGCGAAACCTCTACCATTCCCTTTGCCATTAACACAAACCCATATTGGTTAGTAAAATTTGTATGATTTGTGCATAGTTGATGTTTAAATAGTATTTTAAATAGGAGCAATGTCGCCAAATGCCAATGTTTTGTTTTAATCGCATTTGCTTACGTGTTGCTTTTCTTTTTATTTTTCATAATCTTCTTCTTAGCTACTGCGAATTTTTTAAACTTTGTACTTAATCCAGCGGTAGAAATTAAATAATCTTTATTTATAATAATAATAATATATACACGATATATCAATACAATCTTTTACAAACATAGTGCAATACAAACAAACTGAACAACTTAGTAATAAACAATTGTTAAATATTTGTTTTTATTAACCAGGATTTTAATAAGTAGATTAAGTAACTTAATTTACGTTGTTAATTACCTTTGGACATCTCACGTTAATTGTGATAAACTAGAATTAATTTAGGTCTTAGGGTATAGTTATATTTTAAAAATGTTTTTGCACGATTTTACCAATATCAAATAAAATAGGTCATGCTCTGAAATGAAAGCATTAGGAATCAACTGAAATGTAAAATTAATAATCATAGACGCAAATTGTTCCTTAATGTTGATAGTACTTAAGCACTAGATAAATATATAAATGAGAAACTTTCAAGTCTCCCCATATTAGCCTTTTAAATAAAAATTACCAACAATAATAATAAAAATACTTTATGTGTTTTATTTTCCCTGGTGAAAACTGCATAAAATAATTTTTTAAGTTATGCAGTAAATTAATTTAAATAGAATACACACTTTTCTAAATTATTTTATGATTAATTTTATGTCATTTTTCTCATTGAAACACAGTTACAATATAATAGTGAGCTCATATCAATACAATTTTTGACCTTCTTTTGTTTTTTGACACGAATTTGAAAATTTACATTTATAATGACACAGAAAAATGAAAAACTGTACTTAATAGGTATTTAATACAGAAGTAAAAATAAAGTACGTATTCTAAAATTTAAGATACTGTTAAAAAAGTCCTTTTACAAAGTATCATGACGTAAAGAAAAAACTATTATCTTGGTATATTAAAACGATAGTAATAATTTATTCTATAATATGCCAATTTTAAATATTCAAAGAACTTTTGCTGAATTTTAGGGAGCATTCTAATTACCCCTTGTGATTTGCGCCTATATTAAATACCTGAAGTATTACAATTTAAGACTTGGGGTGTTATTTTCAATACGTTATTAAACTACTAATATGTATCAACTAGCATTCTCTGAATAACGTTTTAAATAATTATTGTTCGGTCATAGATGAGTGTATTGACGGAACACATAATTGTAATTCACGAGAGAAATGCATTAACACACCTGATGGATTCGAGTGTATACCTATTCGTAAATCACCGAAGTCAAAAATATCAGAAAATTTTATATTGCCTAAAAACAAACAAAGTTGTGCTTTTGGATATGCTTATGATACGAATGAACAACAGTGTAAAGGTAAAATTAATAATTCACCATTTTGTAATGAATTATACTTTTGGATGAAATAATTGAAAAAAACCCTAACTTATCTATATTGTACTAAATTCTTTGCACCTTAAAGAAGATATCAATTGGGAGGGAATGAAGAATGTTAAGCAATATTTCAACGAATGGCTTACCATTATTACTCAATTTCGTTTAGTTGTATAATAATTTGACCTTTAAAATACTATAGTAATATATACAAAGCAATATAATTGCATTTGAAAAATGATTCTAAGCGAATTTCATTTAATGATCTATTATTTATTACCTAATTAATATAGAGAATGCGAAACTTTAAAATAAATATCAGATGACATTTTCAAGTCCCAACCAATATCAGTGTAGGAAAAATAAGAGAATAATCCGTTTCAATTTGACTATTAATGAAAATGATTGATTTTGCCGAATTTCGACTTTTAAAAGTTTTAGCGCTTTTAAATAAAAATTTACTGAACAGCTTATTACAAAAATATAAATATATGTAAGATATTATATGAGTATGTGAGGAGTAATATCGATAAGTGTAAATACAAAATTATATTTAGTTCTTAAAATATAAAATTACAAGTATTATTCAACAATAACTAAAATATATCAGTAATTTTAGAACCTCTTACAATGATGTTTTTTTTTAGAATCTGAACGAAGCGAAGAAGCTAATGTTTTTACAATAATATTTATTATATTTTTTTTGGTATTATTTTTCTGTAAACACTTTTTTCTATTGAAATGCTTGTCTAAAATTCTCGACCAGTAATTTTTTGAAACCAGGTTTGTCTCTAGATGGTACTTTAAAAACATCATTTTTTGAGAGTCTCAATTGTTATTTTAAAATTTAGGAAAAACTACTCAAATTTTGACAAATAGACTCTGAAACTATCTTTTATTACACGAAACTTTATGAAAATTTCAATATAGATAGACAATAATACGAGAAATATTTTGGCGCAAGAAAATTAAGAAAATGTAAAAAAAAATTAGAAATTTTTTTTAACACTTATTTTTCTCACTAATTTTTTCCTTTTCTTTATTTATTAGACGAAAAAAAAGTAAAAGTAAAGTAATGTGAAGCAAAGGTAAGTAAAGTATAGACAAGAAAGCCGGACATACTTCGCACCACGGGTATTATTCGCTACTCGGGTCAGACACTCTTGATAGATGTGTTGGAAATAATGAATTATTGTTCTTTATATACTATTTATTTAAAATTCATTACATCCGTCAAGAGTATCTCACCAGAGGTGCGAAGTACTTTTTTTATTTGTTTCCAAGTATACAATTTTATGTTAAAATAGTGAATTCTGTTTTACTTTAAATGTTTATTTAAAAAAAGTTAACCAAGTTAAAGATTTTCTAGATTATTTCTGGTAAATTGGGCATATATATATATATATATATATATATATATATATTCGTTAGTGGAGTTGAGTTAAATGTTCAGATTACCATATTAAACTTTTGGACAAATATGTCTAGTGTCTGTATAAAAAAGTGTTTCCAGAAGGATAAAAGTAAAAATAGATTAATGGCATTGTAAAATTACTAGCTTCTTCATTCTACTCAGAATTTAAAATTATGAAAATGAAAATATAACTATTCCAATAACTTATATTAATTATTATTCAAATATTTTTTAAAATATAAAATTTTTATTTTTCTTCGTATATTAATCTTTATTTTAGTTTTATTAATATATTATATTACAATACGAAGGAAATTGTGCCCTAGCCCCTAGGCACACAGCTTTGTTTCCTATGAATAAATCCGCTCCTGTCTATGGAAGTAAGCATGTCCGTATTATATATTGTTCGAGTGAGACCGAAATAGAATCATTTTTATTTAGCTATTTTTGGTAGTTGGAATTGATGGGTCAATGGAGGTCAATAAAACAGCGGTCGTAATAATTGTTTAACGTCGGAACGTCTCACCCACGTAAAAATATTCGGATATTTATATTAATTTGAATTGAACGTTGAAATTTATCGAGCCGAAGTCAGTGTGCAAATATCAATACAATAACGTACAATATATGCGACATACGTATTATAATAATATAGTGTAAACCATTAGTATGTTAAATGTATAGGTATCTACGCATAAATCGTAGATTCCGCACAATGTATAGTTATTACTTATTACTAAGACGTTGCTATGAATGTAAATTACGTTTTTCCTGGGAGCTCTAAAAAAAGCTTTCTGATCACAAAATTCATTTCACGTATCATATAATTAAAAAATTATATTGTCATTTTTAAATATTTCTTATTTTTAAGGAATTAATTATATTTTTGGGTACATATTATTTGTACATTTTTTTACAAATTGGTTAGTTGAAGAAGCTAGTAATGTTACAATGACCTTAATCTATTTTTACTTTTATCCTTCTGGAAACACTTTTTTATACAAACAATAGACATAATTGTCCAAAAGTTTAATACGGTAATTTTTTAGATTAGGATTCGCACCCTGAGAGCACCTAATATATATATATATATATATATATATATAACGTAGAGCAAATATTATATCCTTAAAAATGAAAAAATTTGAAAAAAATATTATATTTGGATTTTTATATTTTGTGTGTTTTACTTTTAATGATAGAGACGGAAGTAAACGGGTGATATAGTACCCATAATGAACAATTAGATAGAAATTGAAATCCACGCCCTTGTAATTACCTATTACTTACTTGAAAATACATGTTTTAAGTATAAACGATTACGATTTTGTTCAAAATGTTATGCAACGTTGTCAATGAACTAAATTTCAATCACAATTTAAGAAATAACAAGTATGTTGTTATTCTTTAGGTCGGTTATTATTACGTAAATATTGAATAAGAATTTTTAAAGATTTTCTTTATCACCTAATTGCAGATATTAATTGTATAGAATAAAAGTAGGATATACTTCGTACCATGGGTGTTCTTCGTTCCTTGGATGGGATTTGGTAGGTGTGTTAAATTTTAAAGGAACGATAAATCATTTCTTCAATCAAACGATTCTGAGCGAAGCTTCTGTTTAAATAAGACAATTTTACTTAAAAATTATAAAGTTGATTATTACTACAAATAATGAATTTTTTTCTTTGCTACTTTTATATTCCTCTATTAAATTAACTAAGAAGTAAAAAAATGTATGATAAGAAAAAAAATGTTAGAAATAAATAATAATAGAAAAAAAATACATTTCATGCATTAAAAAAAATGTTTCTACAAAATATTTTTCATATTACCATCCAAATATATTAATATTTTCATAAATTTTAGATAAAAAAATAAAAATTGATTTTATGGCGTTTTTGTCAAATTTTGTATAATTTTTCCAAAATTTCGGAAAAACTATTGAGGATAAAATTTCAAAAAATTACCTCCTAAAAGTATCATCTAGAGGTAAATTTTGATTAAAAAAAAATGCTAGTTGAAACTTTTAGACAAGTATTCATATACAAAATTGTGTTCACAAAATAAATAAATAAAACTGTATAATCCCTAAAATAATAACATAGTAAACACTAAACACGATTTGAGTTTTATACTATAAGATTTTATTTTATTTATTCCCCTAAAATATTTCCTCTCCATGCCTATGATGTTTAGTCTTAATGAGTTCGAACATTTTTTCAGACTATAGGTACGAATAATATGTAACAATTTGAAAAATAACCCAAGTCAATTTTACTATAGGTGAGTGAATATTTCATTTTGCTGTAATTGTAAATTTAATTTTATATAAACAAAAGCTATTTTCAATGATTTTTATTAGGCTATGTATTGTTATATTCATGCGATTAGAACACGATTCTGTGAAGTGACCTCTTTCCTATGGACAATTCCACAACTTTTTTACACAAAAGAAATAGATTTTTGTATACAAAATTAATACGATTTCACACAAAAACTAATGCAACAATGCACATAATTAAATCAACTTTTATTAGGTTACGCTTATGCATATTATTATAATTATATTCATAAACCTTTTTTTTGTAATAAAAATAAATTACGTGCATGCCCTCTAATCTACTAGAGTATCTATGTGGGAGCTTAGGGGTCTAAGCCCTCTCAGAACTACTCAAAGCCCCTCCAGATTTTTTGAAAATTACTTAAGGATAATGTACTTTGCGAGGGCTAAATCAATAAATAAACATTTTACCCCCCCCCCCCAATATTTTGTCCTAATTACACTAATGCTACTAGTACAATATTAATGTGAAAGAAACATTATTTATCAAAAACGTAATGATAATTATTAAAAAAGAAATAGATTATAAAATACAATTATTATTCAAATGAATATACCTCTAAATAATAAAATATTTGATTCACTTAGACATCTATCTTTTGTACCTATAGGATTTTAGATTCTGAGTGGAGCGAAGAAGCTAGTATTTTAACAATAATGTTTCTTTTTCGTTTTTTAAATTTTTTTTATGTGTACATGTTTTTGTATAAAATACTAGTCCAACATTTTTGACCAGCAACTTTTTGAATAAAAATTCGCCTCTTGATGGTACTTTTAGGATGTGATTTTTTTCGAAATTCTCAATTGTTTTCTCAGAGTTTTTGAAAAACATCCAAAATTTGACAAACAAAAGATTCGGAAACTATGTTTTTTAAATCCAAACTTTGTGAAAATGTAAAAATAGATACCTATTAATATGAGAAATATTTTGGCATCAGAAAAATTTGAAAATTTGAAAAAAAATTGATGAAAATGTATCTTATATTTATTTATTTTTTCAGTTACGAGAGAAATATTATATTCTAATGGTCTTAAGTTCAATACAGCCAAATGCTTTAAAATGTCATTTTTTCTTTCCAAGTGTAATTTAAAATGGTGACAAACTTGTTGAAAGTGATACATGTCATGAACCCGGGGTTGTTATTCTAGCCTAACTTATTATTTTCTTCTAATATTGAATATTTATGCTCAAAAGAACTTAGAAACTTGGTTTTCTAATTCGTTATACGAAAGAATTCAATAATGAAATTTGTCTTAAAACTTAATATACCTTACTAGTTAGACTTATTCTTAAATTATCTTCAGTTCTATGGAATCCTACGCAAACTGGGCTTGTTGAATCGCTTGATCGTGTCTAACGAAAGATTTTACGTCTAATTGGGAATTAGAAGAAAATGCATGGTCACATAAATCCATCGGTCTCTATGTTTCTATCATCAATCCATGCCACTATTATTAATTTAGAATCTCTTGTTACTAAGCGTAAATCTATAGATATTCGTTTTATGTCCAAATTAATAAATGACGTTATATCCTGTTCGGAGCTATTGTATTCATTACATTTTAATATTCCCCAATATAACTGGCGGCACCGTCTTATATTCTTAATACAATTTCATTGTAATTGATATGGATATAATAATCCCCTAGATCGTATTGCTCGAGAATGTAATGAGTCGAGAAATGTGGATTTATTTCATACAAGTAATTAAATTTGATTAGCTAAGTTTTCTTAATAATATGTTGTAATTATCTTTTCCATGGGCAATACTATTGATTTTAATGTAATTTAATTGTTATTTTATCTAAATATTTAAAATTGTACTTATTTTATAACGTTCATAATGTAATCTTGTATTATTATCTTTATTATATTACTTAATTGTACTTGAACCTCAAAGGTGTTTATATCAATAAATAAACACATTAAAACCTCGTTTAGACGCTCTCGCTTTATGTGCCATCCCGCTTAATACGCGGATTTTTTCAGGTACCAGGTACTTGTATATTTTTTAACATTGAAAAAATCTCGCATAATAATTAATGCGTAATCCCGCATAATACGCTCCATTCTTTGGCTTTTCAAACTTTTGATATTTATATAACTTTTATAACAAAAACTGATGTAATTAATTGAAGTTCTACCAAGAATAATTTTATTAAATTAAAGGTTTTTCGTTTTTTTTTTTTTTTAAACTTAACTCATCCACTACGCGTATCCTACTCCTCAGAATAAGGAATATCCATAATACGAAATTTGACAAGCGTATTTTTATTTGAGGCCTATTTTACATTTGGCCATGGGGACACAATTCCGTTAAATTATTAAAGTTGTCCTCGTTGCTCCCGTTGTTCCAGCGTTCCTGTCTGCACTGAGTGTGTATTACCTAATTAAAGTACGGAAGCCACGGTATGGGTTCTCATAATTGTCACTGCCGATGTGCACTGGTGAATTCTGGAAAACTAAGTCTTTCGACTAAGTAGTAGGTGTGGGTACAAAAAGGACCTAGTAACAATGCCCCCACCTCCAAACTAGAAAATACAGTTAATATCAAATCAATTTGTTATGTTATAGGTATGACAAATTATGATGCAATCATAACTGAACCCATTGGCCTAAAAAAAAAAAAAAATAGATTAATAATATTTAACACTTGAAACCGAAGTTGAAATGTGTAAAAATCATAATGCTGATTGTATATAAAAAATGTAGATATCTGATAGTGTAAGTGGATTTTTTTTTTTTTTTTATCAGTTATTTATTCCTCGGTCACCAGCAGTGCCGCGTTAAGCTATGTTGCCGCCCCGGGGCAAATTAAAATATGCCGCCCTTAAAAAAATTATGTTCACCACGCTATTAATTACAGTCAGTAGCGTATTAATGGAGAGGATAAAAGGGTACTA
>JAIPRM010004471.1:0-22879 GCA_025469315.1 Stegophylla sp. TES_Ste_2020 | reverse complement strand
GAAGAATTGAGAAATTCAAAAAATGACCTCTCTAAAGTACAATCTAGAGGCAAATCCGGTTTCAAAAAGTTATTGATCGAAACTTTTGGACAAGTATTTCTATACGAAAAGTTGTACACAGAAAAAATAAAAAATAAACATCATTGTAAAAACACTAGCTTCTCCACTTCATTCAGAATCTAAAAAATAAATAAATACCAATGAAAAACAGAAGAGCTTCTTCGCTCTATCCAAAATTTAAAATTGTAAATTTGCATAATTAAAGAGTTTATATTTTCTTCGGAAAAAAAATTCAGTGAGATATTTGTGATAAATGGTGTAGTGTGAACCATTCTTTACAGTTTACAGTGTACAAGGTTTATATAATATAGTTTATACTCTAAAATATAAATAAACAACAATTTTTTTGGTGACACACCGGTTGAGAACCACTGGCATACGGTATAATACGTATATTAATAACGATATCGAATGCAGTGACAAAAACCGGACTAGGTACTGTATAAGAAACGGACTAAAATCGAAGGTCGCGCGGTTTAACCGTTACGGTTTTCGCGCGAATAATTTTTGTACCGTTTACTTATTACACGACAAGTTCGTACAAACGACTGTGCGCGTGGACGTGTGTGACGTTTGTTTTCGGTAAATTTAGATCAATTTCATTTGGTTAATATTTAATTGCTCCACATCCGACTTCCACACGCGACACACACACACACACACACACACACACACACTTACTGCGGGTTAACGTTGGCGAATCGTAAATTTTTTATGATTTTCGACAACAAGTTTTATTTTTAGCGTCACTGAGGTGCGGTTTTTGCGTGATTTTGCAAGTTCCGTTTGGTACAGTGTTCATTTCGAGAATAACGAGCTCGAAGCAGAATCAAAAAACCCCTTTTTAGATTCTGAACGAATTGAAGAAGCTAGTGTTTTTACAATTATGTTTAATTTTTTTTTTCTGTGTACAACTTTTCGTATGGAAATACTTGTCCCAATGTTTCGATCAGCAACATTTTGACTCTGAAGAGAGTACACTGAAGAGAGGTCATTTTTTGAATTTCTCAATTCTTCAATTTTTTTTTTTTTGAAAAAACAACCCAAAATTTGACAAAAACGACTCGGAAATCATAATTTTTTTGATCCGAACTATATGAAAACTTAAACATAGACAGAAAATAATATGAGAAAGATTTTGGTACGAGAAAATTTTGGAAATGTGAAAAAAAATTTTGGACATTTTTCTAACATTTTTTTTCTCATTTGTTCTTCGTATTATTATTAACTTCTTTCGTTCAGAATCGTCTTATTGAAGAAATGATTTATCGTTTCTTTAAAATTCAATACACCCGTCAAGAGAATCCCACCGGACGTGCGAAGACACCCCGACGAGTGAAGTATGTCCGGCTTTTTGTTTTTCTAATACGTTCAGGAATCTATGAGAAACATAACGTAAACGCGTTTTACTTTTTAACGTCGCGATTGTATGCAAATAAAATATTTTTTATTTATTTATTTTTTCAAAATTTAAATTTTATTGTCGTCAATACAACAATGTAGATTTAGTTAATATTGCATGTTGCAATACACATTGGTGCCCATGGTTTTTCGTTTGTAAAATTATTACATAAATTGGTAGTTTTGTAATTTTTAATTTTTAACAATTTTATGTTTCTTTTAAAGCTTCTCAAATTATTATGGGTAATAACCTCATGACATTCTGAACGATATTACAAATGTATACCGGCTAATTTTCAACTTGAATTTGCAAATTATTATTTTTAAAAAATTCAAATTACGATGAAATTTCTGTTTTATATTTCAGCAACAAATAATTTTGTAAAGATCATCAAAATTATTCACGTATATGGATTAATAATTATTGTATGTGAGCTGTATTAAGTTATTTTTAAAACAAACAATTTTTCGCTATATATGTATTTATATATTACTTGACGTTCGACATCATAGTCAAACTGTAAGTACGTATATTATCAGGAAATTCACAACTTTAGTGACATAAAATCAGTCGGTTGATAAAGTTTCACTTCTCAGTTAGAAGAAAATAATTATATCATTATTGCAGATGTCAGGAAAAAATATATATATATATGATTCATAATTCCAATAAAATATTTGCGAAATTTTCAATTTTGAAATATTTCAAATCGAGAACTCTAATAGTATAAATTATAAATCAAAACCAGTACCATAACTGACACAATTATGTAAATTTTCAAAACCGATTCATTTCTAAATTTTAACTCAAAAAAAAGTTTGTTTTCAACCGTTTTTTTCCCACGAAATTCGAGTACCGAATACCGAATCGTTTGTAATGTATTTGAATACGGTTCCAGACGATTTTCAATCTAATCTAAACGACTGAACGTTATAACTGCGATTTTATTTTCAAAATAAATGAATTATTAATACTAATAATATTCTGAATATTGATTAAAGAGAATACGACCGAGAAAAAAAAACCACTGTAAGCGGTTATATTATTTGGCTAGGTTTTTTACGAATATTACAATATTGCTAAAACGTCGTCGCGGTTATGCACGTTCGCGTTGGACGGTTACCAAAAATACGAAAATTGTACATCGCCTGTTTTAAAAGAAACTTTGTTTCCGACACACACACACACACACACACAAAAGCGTTGGAAAAACACGACACCGCGCGCGATATTTCATAAACTAATGTGTGTTTGTACGTCCTTAAAAACGTTTTAAAATCTAAATCGTACACGCGCGCACACACACACATACACACACACACACACACACACACACACACACACACACACACGCACTCAGTGCACTCGTTCTGTGTTTGTGTAGAATATATGTGTGTTTGATTATCGTCGTCGTCGTCGTCGTGCGAGTTGAGACGTAAAGAGCAACGTAAACATTACAAATTCTTCAGAAAAAAAAAAAAAAAAAAAAAAAAACAACTATTCCTTTTAGAGAAAGAAGGGATGGAAACAGATGTTCGGGGGGCGGCAATACGCACACAGCACATCGCACGTCAACGGTGCGTCGTCGCCGGTTGGAGGATGGATTCACTCGGAATCACGGAGATGCATCATCTTTTATTGTCGTTGTTTAGTTTTGTTTTTTTTTTCATTTCGTTTTCTGTGTATTTTTTGGTTGTTGTAAACTGTAAGATATCGTCCGTTTCGTGTCTCGACTGCAGTGACTTGACGCGCGTTTTTACACTGCGACAATAATCGAAACTTTTTTTTTTTCTGGGGGGGGGGTTTCAATGCCGTTTCCCGCAAACAGGAGTCAAAGCAAATATATTTTTCTCGAGACGTTCAAGATCGCACAGCTTTGTACACCCAGCCATAGGCGTACAACTAGTTGGGGGGGGGCTTAGGAGGGGGTCTAAGGGTGCAATCGGATGGATTATTGTTTTGACACGAACTTTTAAATTTTAAAAATAGGTATGTACCTAATACAGAGATATGCCCCTGAAATATGGCAACGTCGCACAGGATTTCGTACTCAATCGTACAGGTTTTTTTAGTATTGCTAAAAAGGTAAAACGTGTTCAATCGTACGCTCTAAACATTTATCCGGTAATGGATTTCAGCCCTTAATCCTCCCCCTCTCGTGTACGAAATTTATTTGTGTCAGTGGCGTATTTACGCCGGGATGGTCCAGTGGTACGAGACCCCTTCCACTGTCTAAATTGAAAAACTTTTAGATTGTGAGTGGACTCTTTAAAAATTACTATCTGATGTATATATACAGTAACTATTTTTAAAATGTAAGACCCCACCCCCAAGAAAAATTAAAAATTTTTCATTTTTCTTGAAATTCGAAAAACTATTTAGAATTTTGTGAAAACACGGATCTCTTTTGAATGCCAATTATTGTTTGTATTTTAAAAATGATGTTACACGATCAAAATCGTAAAAATCTATCCTCCAAGAAGTGATTCAATGAGATTTTCCAACGATACCGTGTAAGAGGGGTAAATGTACATTCGTTTGTACAAAATATCAGTAAACAGGTAACTCTGAAATATCGCCGTAAATACGCCAGAAATGAGTCACCCTAATTCAAAAATAACCCTTAAAAGCAAAAAAAAAAAAAAAACAACGGATTTCCTCGCCTCTCTCGTGGAGGAGGGTAAACAAATCGTTTCGAGTTGGGGTGGAAAAATAAATAAATCGTTATTTCTATTTCTCTCACCCTCTCTCTCTTTCTCTTCGCAAGCCGCAAAAAGCAAGCCTTTTATTTATTTTTTTATTTCGTGTTGGTTTTTTTCATTTTTATTTTTAAACAATACTTTTTCTGTCATAAGAATAATTCCTGTCTTGTTTTTGGGCGCCGATTAAGAATTGAAATATTCAAATTAGATAACAATGGAGGAAAGGAATATTGTTTTCGGTAAAAAAATCTCATTTGCATCGGTACCGCAAAAAAAAAAAAAAAACAGAAAAAAATTGTATTCTTTTACACGAGTCCGATTCGAAATGATATTTCCAACCGGAGACGGTCGCAAGGCTTCAAATAAATCCCTACGAGGAGTAAAGCATATTGAGCGCGTACACGAGTCGATCAATATATTATTATTTTATCTCGTTCGTCGGTTTTATTAGACACCCGAGTGGTTTTTCCGTGTCTGTGTATTCACGTTAAACCCACGAAGATAATATGAAATGAATATAAATAAAAAAAAAAAAAAACGATCAGTATTCAAGTCTGTGAATGATTGCACATGAAATATGGATACGAGTTATACAGATAATAAAATATGAAATAACGTTTTACACGAGACAGCTGTGTTATCCGTCACGTTACACGTTTTCTCGATTTATAGGTTATTTAAAATTCGACACGTCCACCAAAAGTATCACACCCGCGCAACGAACAGTACTCATTGCGTGTATAGTATACGCTGCTTTTAGATTCTGAACGAAGTGAAGAAGCTAATGTTTTTAAAATGATGTTTATTTATTTATTTTTTTTTTAATTTTATTTTCTGTGCTCAATTTTTCGTATGGAAATACTTGTCCAAAAGTTTCGATCAGTGACTTTCTGAATATTTTGGTACAAGAAAATTTTGAAAATGTGAAAAAAAAATTTCGGACATTTTTTTTCTTATTTATTTATTATATTATTAACTTCCTTTGTTCAGAATCGTTTTATTGAAGAAATGATTTATCGTTTTTTTTTTTTAAATTCAATACACCCGTCAAGAGAATCTCACCCGTCGTGCGAAGAACACCCATCGTGTGAAGTGTGCCCCGCTTTTTAAAATTGTTTTGCGTCAATTCGAAATGAAAATGAAATAACGGAAATGTTCTGTAAAAATTTTAAAAAATATACTTACTGCGCGTGTTCGAATAAATAATTTTAGGAGTTTAATAGTTTTTCTCGAGGTCAGCGAAATCTAGCATAATATGTTGTTAGTGAAAATACGTAATCGATTCAATACAAATTGTCAAATTCAAAAACCGTTTCTCCATTGAAAAAAAAAAATACTTTTAAACACTGACAACGGTCAAAATCATTGTTAGAAGAGTCCTAAGCCTGTAATTTATGACGAGTGTTTTGTTAACTTTTTTTTTTTTTTTCAAAAATACCATTATCTTTTTCGACCGTTACCTGTGTTTTGGATTCAAGTACAGGTCGATCGTTTTGATTCAGGTAAAAATCACCATTTGAATACTACGATTGAATGCAAGTATTACGGGCGATATAATCATATATCACGTGCCGGGGTTCCTCTTTTAGACAGATCTATGGGTATAAAGGTGGATTTTTAAGTATAATCGTTTTGAAAAAAAAATATTCCATCCAACGTACGTGATGTTTTGGAAATTTCCAAAGTAAAAAAAAAAAAAATAATAATATATTTAGACATATTTTGCTCCTCGGGTGGATTACTCTTGAGTGTGTGTGTGTGTGTGTGTGTGTGTGTGTGTGTGTGTGTGTGTGTGTGTGTGTGTATTGAATTTCAAAGAAACCATAAATCATTTCTCGGATAAAACGATTCAAAATGTACGTTCAGTCATTTATTCGTTTATATACAACAAAAATCACCAGTTTTACATCTAGTGTGTGATGTATAACGATTTAATAACATAATAATTAGGGTCAGGGCCTTATTGCACCCGAATTGTTGGAAATGTGCACTTAAAATAACAAAAAATATGCTACTAATTTATTTATTTTTAATTAAATTTCATATATTACATTTTAAATTAAAAACAATGATTAGATATTATATTGACCAACGAATAACGGTAAAAATAAAAACAGATATATGTACTTCATATCATGGGTGTTCATGGCTCCCTGGGTGGGATACTCTTGGTTAGTGTGTATTACATTTTAAATAAAAGATAAATAATTTCTTCAATAAAATAACGAAAAAAATAATACACAGAAATTTGTAAAACCAATACATTCTTCATTCCGCTCAGAATCTAAAATGATGTCAACCTTTAAAATAAAATATGTATTAATTTTAAAACGTAAAAATGCATAAATAATATATATATATATACATAATAATATGATATAAATTTGTCAAAACATATGCATTTTTTCTAATAAATCGCAAAATATGCACAGAAAATGTTTGTATTAGAATCCATTATGTCACGAAACAAATTAATATCTCACTTAGATTATTCTGCAGCCATTAATGAAGAATAATATGCAAATGCAACAAGTTCCGAACCCTAAATTAATAATCAACGTTAGCTGCAATGTTCGTGACCAGGATTGACTTCGAATTTTTAGATGATCTAAAAGATCTTTTAGATCGCGATCCCGATCTCTTTCCTCCGCTAATGCTTCCTCCTCCACCAAGTGATCTAAATCATCACCGTCTTGGGTCGATTAATTTAATATAATGTCCTATAAGGTTGTCAAACGAGATACACGAAAAAAAAAAACCAAATTACAATGCATAATATTAAAATAGAACTAAACTAGACTTAACTTTTCTATTCAAAATTCTTAATAATCAAATAGATTGCCCTGAATTCTTAGCTAATATTTTATCCTTTCACGTCCCTTCTCGTTGTACCAGTTCTACCACCCCATCTTTAGAAGTCCATCATGCAACACAAATTATGCTTTTAACACTCCACAGGTAATCGAATTATGCGTACTGTAAATACATTTGAAATAGATATATTTAACTCAAATTCATTATCATCATTTAAGCATCATTTGAAATTGTATATTACATAGTTAATTTTCGTTTGTTAAATATCAAATTTACTAAATTTTGTTAGAAGTTAAGGTTTGTTTTTGTTTATGTTATTTTATTATGTTTGTGTTATTATATGTTAGATCTTATTATAATTTCTTCTTAGGTATTTATATAATAATATGTTAATATCATTTTATTATCACTAATTAACTGTACTGTATAATAATTAAATGGGTTCCAGACCGTATTTATCAAATAAATAGATAACAATTAGCGTGAAACCCCATTAGTCTCTTCGGTCCGTTGAAAATTGAATACTGTCGTCCTCTCGGTCTTTCAATATTTGAAAATTGCAAAGAGATTGGAAATAATATAATATTATTATGGAAGCGCTTCCGCGTGTGTATATAGAGGAACTTCGTTTCCCGTTCCGGTCGGTTCGGGGGGAACTAATATTACTACACCGTATAGAGAGGTAAACGACGCGAATTCTGCTAAAGATTTGTGCGCGCCGCACATGACGTACCTTTTACCTGAATATCCGATTACCTGCCGAGGGGGATTAAGAGCGATTCAAAAGGCATAGAGAACGGCGTAGACGTGGCGCCATACTGCGTTTTATTGAAATCTCAAATTGCTTCGGACGTACGAGGAGAATGTTGTGTGTGTGTGTACACGTATATGAGGATTCATATTAAACATATATATATATATATATATATATATATACGAAAGGACCATCGGGTCGGTGAAACGTAGGAATTCAATTTTTTGATAAAAATCAAGTGGAACCGTCACCCCCGCCGCTGAGGAGAGCTGTGTGGGTAGATCTCCAAACACGACCGGATTAAATTATTGTTATTACTTCCCCGAGCCAACTACACCCCCCCCTCCCAAATCTCCTTACCACAGCGTCAAAACGCGTACAATGCGCATTTAACTGTTGCAACATTTTCGGGGGAAACGTGACTTACAAGAAAACTTTTCAAAATCGCCTCCGATAATACTCCGTTGCATAACACTCGTTATAATAATTAATTATTATAGTATATGTGTGTGTGTTTTTTTTTCAAATTTGTAATTTGTTTTGTAAATATTATAAACATGCGTTACACTCGCTACGAATTGTCGCGTTAGACTCGATATCACGTTTGATTTAACACTTGTCCCCAAAGTTCCGTTTCTCCGGTAAAAATAATAACAAAAATATTAAATTGCGCGCAAACTAGTAAGTTGTAAATTAAAATATTATTTTCATGCGGCCAAACGAGTTCAGGTTGTTTCGGGTAAAAATTACAGATTGTGTGCAAACAAGTTGCAGCCAATAGTCGTTTATTATTATTAAATTGTAACTATAACCTATAATATTTGAATTACATATTTATAATTTATATATTTTTTTAATTGTATATTTATATAATAATTATTATTATTATTATTTAAAATTTTAGTAAAAAAATATATTTTTTATTTTATTATTTCCAAAACTGCTGAAGATTTTGGCATTTCAACGTATCATTTTGATAAATCTTGTGATTTTTATACAATTTTTTTTTTAAATTTCCAGAAGACCAAAGAACACCACAGTCAATATAAAAATTTATTTTTTTCATTTTGTTTTTTGTCTCGTTTTTCGATAATTCTTAAAATTTACTATTTATTACTCTATTTTTCTATACACTCTAGTGGTACACACAAAGTGATCTTTTTCTCCTGTCACTAACCTCACGTAAAGCGTAATGTACAATTATTAATAATACTGTTAAATATATTATTTATGTGATCTTTTTGGTAAAATCAAAAATGATGACTTATAAAAATTATTCACATTATACACATTTAATACGAGATGTGAAATTCTGATGTACTTTTTTATTACAATATATTTTACTTCTTGTTGTGTTTTTTTTTTTTTCTTAATTTTATATATATTTTATACACCACAACATTTTTAACGGTTGAATAGAAATAGAATTCTTAAATTTAAAAATTAAAACTTATAATAAACAAACAAAACGAAGGAATATCGATTGTTTTAAAATATTCAACTGTTGTTTACATATACTTTTTAAAAAGGATCATAATGACTTCAGTTTGATAATTAACGCCACTGCGAATAATTATAATATAACATATTGAATATAATAAATAAATAAAAAAAAAGAATTCATTTTTTATTTAAAAAGAACGTAATATATAATATGTATGTATTAGTGGTGTGAAAAAAGAGTGACAAAACATTCGCCTAGGGAAATTTTAAAACACACATTTTTATTTTTTTTTTTTTGTAATACACTTTTTCCCTCCTCTCCTACAAAAAACATTAATGCCGCCAAATATTATGTCAATAGTCGACATTTCTTCCTATCCCCCGACTCCATGGTCTGCGCACTCCACCGCCTCTAATCGCAATGGATAGCACACAGAAATGTTAAATATAAGTAGATTAATTTTACCATTTCAAACGACCCATAAATTTCTATTATAATTGTTTAAATATAAAATTATAATCAATTAATGATTTAATTGTTTTTAATTGAAAATTTCAAGTAGAAAAAAAACCTAACTGCCTTTTTTACGAGTTAAAATTTTTACAACGTTATTCGTGGATAAATACAATTATTTAACGTTGCACATTCAACAATATGAATTTTTAAAGCATGTTTCAAGTTCATCTCTGTGTTGATAGAGGCTATAATTGTATAGTTAAAAGGATTTTTCTTTTTTCAATACTTGTCGAATAAAATTTCCATGAATATAGTTTAAGGGGGGGGGGTGTCCAGACATCCAATACATCCCCCTTGGTTGCGTCACTGTTCGCAAGTCGTCGTGGGGATTCGGTGATGCGTTCTCTCATCAATCACGTGCAGATGTTACGTCCGATTTAATAATTACGCCACGCCACGGGCCGTCGTCGATGTGCAATGTGCATATTATATCATTTACTACTCTCTGGGGCTCGGCAAAAATTATCTCGTTCGCACGCATATCGACTCGAGACGTTTAACAAAAAACTTTGTTTCTCGTTATAAAGTCGTTTGAACGCGCACAGACGTGCGAGTGCCCCTCCCCTCCCCTATATCCGTGACGAACGCCGGACCAGACTTTTAGCAGGAGGCCTAATTAAACGTCGTTAATGTCTAATTTATGTGCGCGTGCGCGAATTAAAATTATATAATCGCAAGTCGGCCAAAAAAACCGAAACGGGGCCGGTCGAGCGAAAAAAAAACTAGCAGAACTCGCGCATCCCCCTCCCCTTCATTGACTGACGACAGCCCTATTAACTTTGACTACTGTGCATGGACGTATTCTTTTTTTTTTTTTTTCAATTGACCAAAAATATTATTTTGTTCGCATCAGATTTAGATGATATTATGTAGGTAATTAGCAACGATAATTAACCAATAATTAATGTTCACATGATTATATTTATGTGAAATCTCGGTTTTATATTAACCACATTAAAACAACCGATTCAAAGTGTACCGAGTAAATAATATTGGAAATACCCGAACCCATTCGGTTGCACACTTTTATATGTTCTCCACGTTGCACAGCAAGCCGAGAGGGATATTTTTGATTTGCTGACCGAAGCGGGGCCTTCGACGAGCGTAGTAACGAGTGGACCAAACAACACATGAACTCTGACCTTCGCCGGCCGGTGCACAACATAGTGTACCCAAACGTTATATAAATTTCTACTCAAACGTATATTTTCTTTTTAATAGAAATTGTGTACTCAAAAAGTTGTTTAAGTATGTAATATAAGTAATATAAACTTTCATTTTAACCACGTCAATGAGATTAAAATCATTGTCAGTCCTAAACCTAAGTAAATGGGTAGGGAAATGAGTGTTTTCTAATCATTGAGTGCAGTCATCGACCATTACCTTTTTTCCATCCAAGTGCGATTCGACTTAAATAAGTGAAAAATTCCACCACACACCCCTCGCCAGTGGCTGCGGGTCGTCGAGAGTCGTCGTGTCAACGACATATAACGATCGTACGACCGGCTTGAATTAATAATAATCGGAAATCCCCTCGGTTCGGAGTTTAACAACGAGCCGCGAGGACGACGGGTGGCGGATGTTGCGCGTCTTTTACGACTGCGTACGTGTTCGCGCTAATACGCGTCATAGACGCGCGCGTGTGCTCACAGAAAGGGGATGACCCGTCCCTCCCCCGCCCACTACGGAGAAACCGTATGAGGTCAAGTGCTCCGACAAAACCCGCCGTCGAACGTTATAAAACTTGACGATGATTTATTATTCATTTTCGTAGAAATAGTTTTCGCTCGCTATATATTTTACGCGACGTGTACCCCCTGGCACTAACTAAAAGTTTTGGACCAGAAGTTCCCAAAGTCTTTGGTCTATATGAACCCCCCCCCTCCGGAGATTGAGTGTATATATGACCCGAGAGCGGTTTGTGTCGGTGAAAACAAAATTGGGGCAAGTGTAAGAGTCAATAATTGACAGCAACGAAAACGTGTGTAAAATCGTAGGGTTGGATGTGATATTTCGAGAAGGACTGATGATCGGTCTGAGAGTACCGAAGGAGAACTTAAGGAGTGATTTTGAAAATGATATTAGCTATTCGTGGGCTTTAGAGTGACATCATCCTGTCTGTCATTCATCGTGGAAAAGCGTTTTAGCTCGGTTCCTCGTCTTTTGGGGGAAAAAAAAACGAAGCGAGTTTTTGAAACGACTGGTTTGAGGTAAAACCTGTGCCTAATTTTCTAAGTCGAATATTGAGAAATCCGCTGTCTAAGCGTCATCCCTCTACTCAAAAGTATTGATTTTATGTGAATGTTTTCTGTCGTTTTGATAATTCGAATAAACGATTAAAATCAATATTTTAATTAAGGGACGAATAAAAACAGAGTTCACTAAAAATCGGTTTAATCTTTCCAAGAGCGTATTGCAAACGTATAAAAAAACGGTTTTGTGAGTTCAAAAAGTTTGATTAAAAAAAGATAAAAAAATTGATTTAAAATACTACAGTTTTCCAGTGTTGTTGTAGTTGTTGTCGTTCAAAAAAAAAGACTAATTCCCAGCATTTCGTTGACTCCCCCCCCCCTGCTCTGTCTCCAGTATTTTGTCGTATTTTGTCTCCAGTACTCGATTGGGACGGGGCGAGGTGAGGAGAGGGTAGGAGAGAAAATTCAATCACGCGGTCGAAATTTACGATTGGAAATATTCTCTCGTTTGCCGGCGAAAAGGAAAGTCGGACGAAAATAAAAAATATTGTTTATACTCGTTTCGCTCACCCGAGACACGGATGAGGAGAATTCGATTTTTTTTCCTTCTTCTCTCGAACCGACCGGCCAACAGACGCGTTCACAAAAACCCCTCGTAAACGTTCGACGTTTTCCGCCGCCATCTGGTAAAAGTTCATTAGACGCGCGCGACGCGTGGCGTTCCCGCGGGACTTTTTTGTCCGGATCGTCGAAGACATAATATATTATTATTATTTATCATTTGTACGTCGTATATCGGTGGAAGTGTTTATACACACATCACATACGTGTATATATGTATAAAAGTCGTATAGCACTGGCCGTTCGCCCGATTGCATTAACTTTTCTCTCTCTCTCTCTTTCTCTCATTTTATTTTCCTATCGTTTTGTTTTTTTTTTTTTCCTTTTTGTCAAACCCTCCGCTCGCGCACTTGGACGTCCACCAACAAAAACGGCCGAAGCCGGACTACTGGACATCGTTCACGTCAATCAATCAACGCCGCCGCCGCCGCCAACACAAGACGATCCGGTGAAAACCGTGAATCGCCAAAGGGACCGCTGCAAAAGTTTGTCGTTGGAAAAAAAAAAACCGAAAGAAATAAAGGAAAACAAAATAAAATAGAAAATAGACCCTCGGCGACGTCATTGTCCGAAATCGGGGGAGAGGGTGTATTTGGAACGGAGGAACGGTGAAGGGGCGGGGGCTTTTTAAATCTTAAACCATTGGACGTGGTACGCGAGTCGTGTGTGGAAAAGGTTCTCGTTTGCGACGAAATCGTTTGGGAGAGAAAAATTTTAATGTAAGAATTATTTTACATCTCGTTTCTAAACCCATTTGTTTGAACGGATAAAACGAATTCGTGTATAGGTTTTCAAAAAACGAAAATGTACCCCCCCAATTGTTTAGTTATTATTAGTGTAAATAAACAAAATACAAATTATTGTCGTTTTTGTTTAATTAGAACATTTCCCTTAGCCTATACTCTTTAGGTTAGGTTAGGTTAGATTAACCTTGAAATAATTCAACGACAACAAGACAGTTTACCATCTTGTGTTATTGTACTTTACAATATTATAATGTAATTCTGTTGAGAAATCGCCGTTCGGGTATTTTAGGGGTACTCGGTGAATCTAATGGAAATTATACAGGTAGTAGACAGGTTAATGTTCTAATTTAATTTCTTGATTCTTGTGAGAAAATAGTTAATATATGAAAACATATTTTACGGACAAGTAGGCATACAAGCAACAATTACCTGTTTAATTTTTATTCGGTAGACAATATAATACGTTTAAACAATAGACACACGTGAAAATGTTACAAATTTTGTAGAAACGTTTATTAAAAAACGGAAGGAAAGATTAATTTTATCAGGTATAACATGATTAATTAATTAATAACGTCACGTTCCATTTCACGCTACTCAAAAACCGTGAACAAGCAAAAAAAAAAAAAAAGATTAATAAGATCAAAGAAAAGAAAAAAAGCCAGAAAATTGACATAAAATATCAAAAATTGTCTTTCACTAAAATATTTTTCATAATATTGTTTATTTATAATTTTATTTTTCGAGAAGTTTGGATTATAAAAAAAAAAAAAAAATTGTCTAATTTTGCATAGTTTTCTAAAATTCTGGAAAAATGATTGAGAATTTAATTTTCAATATAATATTATGACCTATTTAGAGTACCAAATTTTAATTCAAAAAAGTGAGTGGATGAAACTTTTGGACAAGTATATCTATAAGAAAATGTGTTCACAGCAAAAAAATAATAATAATAATAATAATAATAAAATACAAATCAGTGTAAAAGCACTTGGTATTCTCTGCTCCGCTCAGAATTCACGGTACACTAATATTGTTCAATGCAATTCGGATATCACAGGTAAATAGTTAAGAGTCAGCACTTAAGTAATATTTAGAAGGACATTTTTCAAGTAAAATCCTACATTATTTCCTAGATTAGCATTAAACATTCATTAAACTATACGTCAACTGGCTCCAACCGTCAAATTTTCGAATGTCATTTACAATGATTTATGTTACGTTTTTATGCGCATATTTAATGAAAACATACCAATAAAAAAAAAAATTACCAACTGTAACCGGCTGTCATAAATAAAAAATAAAAATATACCCGTACCATTCTTGTATGTTAAATAGTAAAAATAAAAAATAAAAAAAAATAACAGTTTTTCAATAATAGCTCAAGTGTGTGTGTGTGTGTGTTATTTTTTTTTTTTCATAAATTTTTACCGCTTTTTCGCATAATTTTTGACGTTTTTTTTTTTTTTTCTCTCTGCGCTTTTATAGAGCTACAAAATTCCTATTCTAGTTACGAGTACAATACGCGTTTTATACGCGCTCGCTCTGCAAAAAATATATAATATATTACGCGTTGTTTACGTGTCAGCCGTGTCCTTGGAATTAAATACTAATAATTATTTTAACAATGAGTTTTCGATAAACTTACACACACACACACACACACAGACACGCGCGCGCGCGCGTGCGCGTATTAATTTTCACATTCGTTTCCCGACGAGATAAGACGAGTCGATAGAGCAGCAGCTGCTGCCGGAGTATTGGCTAACTTTTGATAAATAAATGTCACCACGTCTCGTGCGTGCCAGTGTGCGCATAGTAATAATTATAATAATAATATAATATTGTGTACGTTTCAATTAACGTGTGTGTGACGAGATAACAACAGTACTCTGTATGCTAAAATGTCGTTCGGTTCCAATGTGTAAATATCACAAACACGGGACAAGTTGTACTCGGTGAAATAACATTTATTATTATTATTGTATTTTAGTGTTCACACTACGCATATTATTATTATTATTATTATCATAGTTGATAAAAAAATGTTATACGGTCTATAATAATAATAATAATAATTACAGTCGTTGCTAAACGTCGTCTAATCGTCGTGGTGACCTATAAATGGCAAAAGTATTACAAGTAAAACGAGATACACGTTATTATTATAAACGATACGTATTTTTATTTTTTTTTTTTAGTTTCCGAACTAAGTGAAAAAGCTAGTGTTTGATGATGTTTATTTTTATTTCATCTGTGTACGACTTTTCGTACGGAAATAACTTTCCAAAAGTTTCGAAAAGCTACCTTTTGAAACCGGATTTGCCTGTAGATGGTACTTTTTTTGAAAAAACTACCCAAAATTTGACAAAAACGGCTGGGAAACCGTAATTTTTTTGATCCGAACTATATGAAAATTTAAACATTTATTTTTTATATTATTAACTTCCTTCGTTCAGAATCGTTTTATTGAAAAAATAATTTATGGTTTCTTTAAAATTCAATACACCCGTCAAGAGAATCCCACACGCCGTTGTGTCCTGCTTTTCAACACTAATGTCGTAGGACCAACACATTGAATTATTTATTATAAAATGTGTGAGATATTTTCTGCACAATCTCTGTCAAAATCGTACCATTAGTACCCAAAGACCCATTACCCATCAGAGGAGGGATTCATAGAAATGGGGTTTGAATCCCTTACATCATTTTTGGCTGAGTAAAATACAATTAAAAAAATAATTTTCATGATGCTGTAACAATATTAAAGAAGTAACTCTGTAGACTTTAAACTTTAAAGAATGCTTATTAGGATAAAATCAAAAAATAGATTTATTTCTGTCTAAAAGTATTGATCATTTTGAAAAATTACTTCCTAAAAGTATTATCTGGGTGTAATTTATTATTTAAAAAGTTATTGTTTGAAACTTTTGGACGAGTATTTCAATAAAAATAATGTTTCTAGAAAGAATTATAAAAAAAAAGAAATAATCAGTGTTGTAAAACTATTAGCTTCTTTGCTTGTCGCTTCACTCACAATCTAAAATATATAAAATGAAGCGTAGAAAAAAATGTCATAGAATAGGATTTGTCTCTTATAGCCCCCCCCCCTCGTGTGTACACGTCTATGCTTCTGGGAGATAAATAACAACAACTATAATATCGTTATCTCAGTGATAAAATAATATTGACGTAGATTATCAATGGCAAATAATAAAAACTGTTTCAACCGAATATAGATATTATAACATCTATAACTTATATTTTCTGTTCTTAGACATACTATACAAATAGAACGAAGAATTTTGGAATTTTTTTAACACACGACACAGTTGAATGATTATTATTTTCAATTCTCATGAACTCAATAAAAATTAGCCAAAATCTCGACTAATGTTTCCAAAGTCACGATAAAAATTAAAGTCAGCAACAAATAAAGAGTGTTTTTTAAATGGCGAAAAAGAAATTAAAATTAAAAAAAAAAAACATTATTGTTATTGTATACATATTTTAAAATGAAAAAAATCGGCAAATAATTGTAAGGGGTATATTTTTTTTTAGAGTTTAATAATTATCTGCCCCGTTTTTAATATGTATAAATATGATCATCTTAATCACATGCATCCTTTTTGATCTTGAATGTTAAAATTATATTACTGTCATCCCTTCCTTCACCACTGTTTCCTCTCTTCTAATTACGTTTCAGAGGCTTTATTAAATATTATTTTGCAGAAATCGGTAATTTTAATGAACGACGCAAATAATATTATTAACGTTCGACATACCTATTAAATTTCTTACATAATATAGGAAATAAAGAGAAAAAGAGGGTTGATTTACTTTACCGAGATGGTTGAGCGGTGATTTCATTAATAACGTTTACGTATTTGCTTAAATACTGCTATGTTCTTGTGACGTCTAATGAATCAAAAACTTTCTTCAATGTCATTCGATGTTAAACGATATTATTTTATCCCTTTCGTGGTGGAAAACAAAAACACATTCTGTGTTTTAAGGTGATTCTAATAAGGTCTGAAATAACAAATTCATCAGTTTTAGAGATCTGCGTGATCGAAGAAAATTATACTAAAATTGGAGGGATCTATTTTATATTTGAAAACTTCAATATAACGTAAAAACTGAATGAAACAACGAAAAAAAAAAAAAATAATAATGAAATGTTTAAAAAAAACAAAAATAAAGAAAAACAAGTTTACAACAAGATTTTAAAAGCAATGTATTTTTAATTTAAATTTTCTTTCAAATATTTGTCTTATCCTGATCAGTTACTTTCTGAAAATATACCCCCTCTCCCCCCAAAAAAAATAATTATTAACTTTAAACTTAAAAACTATGCCCATAAATATTCAGAACTTCATGATTGTCTTCGATCAAAACACTTCCAAACTGATTTATTTATATATTATTTAGATAATGACTAATAAATTGTGTAATGGACTTACCCATTTGTAATGATTAATACACTATTGACTTATAAAGTATTTTGATTTAAAACAAAACATTAAGCACGTAATAGTTAACAATATTATTTTCAGTCTTTGTATATTATACTAACTGTTAACAAAAAAAGTAGTTACAGACAGGAACTTAGTAAGTAAGAAAGAAATTGAAAATTATAATAATAATTTTACAATATGTTGTTTACATATAATAAATTTATTTATTACTTTGATTTTTTTTTTTTTTTAACTTTTTAATATTATAATTGTTTAGATAATTTAAAAAATGTTTTAAACAGCACAAAAAGAAAAAAAACAGAGAGAGAAAACAAAAAACAATGTATAAAAATTTGTTCAAGTAAAAACAAATTTTACACAATAATAAAAACATACTATGTATTTTCCGTTATTAAATAAATGTAATTATAACTCATTTAGATGGTAGGTTTGAATCGCCATCAGAATAGTACAAGTTTAAAATGGTTTACTTCAATAGTAAATTCCGAATAAAATACTGGTATTCAAATGCAATAATGTTATTTGTCGCATGATAACTTTTGAAGATTTCTAAAAAAGATCTCATAGCGCGTTTGCTACGTTATAATAATTTGCGGAATTACAACAACTAGAACGCGGAACTCGAAAATATTATATTGTTATCTCTGTTCCTAATGCATTTATATGAAGCTCGTCTTTAAGAAAACGTGACACACGTTATGACAAATAATAATTAAATGGTTCTAATTTTATGAATTTTTCTATTTGTAGATATGTTTACATTTTTTTTTCTCGTCGAATGCGTCACTTTTTTTTTTTTATATATATAGCAAACACATTGTTTTGATAATCAGTATTTTTGTAATAATAATTTTTTGGATAACGAAGACTGTAGACATATGACGTGCATGTGGTGCAAACAGCAAGTTTGTGTTGGGTACGTTTTCTTCTTATCGACAAAAAAAAAAAAAAAAAAAAAAATGTTTAATTGTTCACATATTATTATATTTTAATATTGTATACGAATATTTACACAGCATAAATTCGATAAAAAAAAAAAAAAAAAACGCTAAACTATTAATTACGAATTATGATGTAATTAAATTTTTGTTTCGCCCAAGGGCATTTCATTTTAAACGACTAAACTTCTTTATAAATACTAATCAAAAAAAGTATATTATACATTCGAGTAAACGTATAATAAAGTATACATAACGTGTGTGTGTGTGTGTGTGTGTTTTCGGTTTAATTAAACTGATTGTCAAACGATGTCTTCGGTCGTTCTGATTCGGCTGTGAGTCGTCAAAGAGACTAACCTGTGGCATCTGTGTTTGGATGAAGTTCCAGTCTTTTGACGTGTTGTTTATCCTTCGTCGACGTCTCGTTTGCGGATTGCGTTGGACGATATTATAATTTCTAATTTCTTATATGCTGCCTCGACAATAGTATTCAGTTTTCTGGAGGATCGAAAAAAAAAAAAAAAAAGAAAGATCTAATGATTTATTAATCAGATACATTTTTCATTCGTTTCTGTGAAATTTTCAAAAACGCATTTTAAACGTATTTTTTTTCCCTCAATCTAGGCTACATGAAAATTTCGATTTGGATATGACAATAATATTATGAAAAAACGATATTTTGCTATAAGAGAATTGATGAACGACGAACGTGAACAAAAAATGAAAACGTGAACAGAAGTGAACGTGAAATTATTTTTTCCGGTTCTCTGTTTTTTTTTTTTTGCTGTTTATCGTTATTTTATACATTATTTTAGATTCTGAACGAAGTGAAGAAGCTAGCGTTTTTACAATGATGTTAATTTTTATTTTTTCTTTCTGTGAACACACTCGTATGGATCTATTTGTATAAAATTCTCGATTAGCAACTTTTTGAAACCGGATTTGCCTTTAAATGGTACTGTAAATTTTTTTGAATTCCTTAATTCTTCGATTTTTTTTTTTGTTTTTACCCAAAATTTGACAAAAGATTCGGAAACCATTATTTTTTTTTTTATCTAAACTTTATGAAAATTTAAACAAAGATAGACAGTAATATAAGAAACATTTTGACGCGAGAAAAATTTGAAAATGTAAATAAAAAATTTGGACTTTTTTCTATAATATCTAACACTTATTTTTTCATTATAATTTTTTCCTTACCTTTATTTATTAAATAAAAAAAAAAAAAAAAGAAAAAGGTGAAATAAAGTAAAGTAAAGTATAGACAAGAGAGCCGAACATATTTCGCACCACGGATATTCTTCACTCTTCGGTCTTCGGGTAAAATACTCTTGGTGTGTGCGTGTTGAAAATGACAACTATTATTGTTCTTTATGTCATTAACTTCCTTCGTTCAGAATGGTCTTATTGAAAAAATGATTTATCATTTCTTTAAAATTCTACACTCACGTCTACCAAAAGTATCTGACCCGAAGAGCGAAAAATATCCGTGGAGCTTTTTGTATTTTTTTTTGAAAACAGAAAATATTTTACACTGTGGGTATCGATTGATGCTCCATTCAGAACAGTTTCTTCGAAATTCAACACATTCTTTCATTCGTGAAGCCAAGTATAACACGGTGTGGAGTATAAGGTTTTTTTTTTTTTTTAGTTTATCACGTATTTAAGCAATTATTTTGACACGTTTTTTCGGCGGATTTTTATTTATTTATTTTTTTTTTTTTGGAACGTTTTCAGGTCATCCAGTTCCACCGGGTCTCGTTCCGGACGGCCGTCCGTGTCCGTTCGACCGTCCGTCCGAGGCGTAATTTAAACGCGTTACGCACTTGCCGCGCATAAAACACTATTGTTAGTAAATGAAAAAAAACAAAAAAACGGAATTAAAAATGCGCGCGATCCGCCTGGGTGCGTTGACGTCATTCGCGTACCTTCGTCGCATAATTTCGTACGAAATTTCGCCGTTGTTTCCACGCGTGGTTCACAAACACGCACCGTCGACTGTGTTGTGTACCCATCGCGTACAGTTATTTTCCACGGTACGACGATTATGTTATTTTATTTAGCCTTTTATTGTTTTCGCGCGTAGAGTTCAAAATTATCAATGCTCTTGGCGGCGTACAAAACGCACCGCCGCCGGCGCCCACGTAACGCGCGTTTTGCTATAGGTACCAGTTTCATATGGAGCCGAGTACTTTTTTTTTGGAAGGGGAAAGAGATAACGACGATATGGAGTCTTTTTTTAATGTTATGTACGTAAATCTATGGGATAAATACAAAATAACTGTTATCACTTAACGAGTAAATACTAAACCAGTGGTTCTTAACCGATGTTCCTAGCACATGGTAAGTGTTCCGCCAAAAATTAAAAGTCGGTGGAAAAAAATCATATTAAAATAAACGATATTTTTAGTGCAACTATTTAATATTTTGATTTTTATCTATTTCTAAAACACATAAGACGACAGTAAGACACATAGGCGAAAATCAGAGGAGTTGGAGTCTTAACCTCCATTCGAAATCCCTCAGATTTTCGATAAAATGCACAAAGTCAACCCCATTAGGGAGAGGGTCTAAATTAAACAAATAAACAGGTCAGCCCCTCCCCTCAAATGTTCATTCAAATTTGGTCATTGGTAAATTATCAGCTGATGTGCTAAGCCATGAAAATCACGATATTTTCCACGGAAATATCGTGAAATATAATAAGTGTTCCGTCATTCAAAAAAGGTTGAGAACCACTGCACTAAACAATATTATAATGATTTGTGTTGTAATCGCGTGTTGACTCGACTTGATTCTCATAACGATTTTAAGTTAATTTCGAATTTTACTTTTTTGATCATCGACAATCGTAGGGTTGTATGTCAGTTTCCATATAATATTACTTAAATCGTGAGCCGATTTCAGATTAGAATTTAAATATGTAAAAAATATTGTTAAGCACACTCAAAATTCAAAACTGGCAATTATAGTCGTCTAAAGTTCAGTTGAAACTCCGTTTACAATCGTTTTATCGGAGAATTATTTATTGTTTTCTTTTTTTTCTTTTTAAAACACAGCACACCCAACGAGAGTATCCCACCAGAAGATTGAAGAATACCCACGGCGTGGAACATACCAGCTTCCTGAGGTGTACGAAACGCACTGTATCGACTCGCGTTAATTAAAATATAATAAATATAAATTTAAATAGAATAAGATGTAACACTGCACACACTTGTTGTTATGATGCTCGTCAAGTCGACATAGTCGTTTAGTTTTGCATACGATAATCGATAATGATAATTAATAATAATATCGTGACATTTGTCGAATCTCGTTTTCTAATCTCCATAATTGATAGAGGATTTAATTGTCAATTTTTTTTCCCCACATATCGAATATGTGATTATTATTTATTAATACACCACGATAACGGACGACGTTATAATAATAATAATAATTATTGTTATTTAACACTTTTCTCAGACAGAATAATAATAATAAATTTAGTGTTCGAAGCCAATTATTACAATACAATTATTATAATTACACGTTCGATAAATAATATTATCGTTGTTGGTACGTATATTTTATTAATCGTTTTGACTTTTTCATATAAAACGCGAATATTACTCACAGGTTTTAATATTCGTCGACGACAAACTCATCAGATAACACGTGTTATTATATTTATTTTGTGTAAATATTTTTATGATTCGAGACAAAATTAAATTTCGCCCCCTTGCCCCCGCCCCACTCGTAGATGGGCTGAATACTCGCTACGCCATACATTAACATATTTACTCGATAACAACAACAACAATAATAATTTCGATAATAACACATTTTCTATTTTATTAATAATATCATCATCATTTCAAAATATTTATCACTATAAGCAGTTTTTATGGCAATATATACGAACAGCGTTTGATTCGTCAAGGTTCGATACAATAAGAGTACAACAACTCCAATGCCATTCAGATTTAAATGCCATTTTAGATTCTGAACGAAGTGAAGAAGCTAATGTTTTTACAATGATGTTTATTTTTTTTTCTGTGTACAACTTTTCGTATGGAAATACATGTCTAAAAATTTCGATCAGCAACTTTTTGAAACCGGATTTGCCTCTAGATGGTACTTTAAAGAGGTAATTTTTTAAATTTCTCAATTCTTCGATTTTTTCTTTTTTTCTTTTTCTTTTTTTTTTTTAATTTTTTTTTCTGTGTA
>JAIPRM010004470.1:12309-22882 GCA_025469315.1 Stegophylla sp. TES_Ste_2020 | reverse complement strand
AATTGAAAAAAAATTATTTAATATATTAATTATACACATTACCACAGTTTAAATGATATCAAGTTTGACAAAAATGGATAAAAATTGAATTTTTCACACCATATCTAAAACTAAAATTGATTTAACAAAAAACTATGAAAATACACTTGGTCAGTTTTTGCATAACGACGACGATATACTTCTCCAAAAGTTTCGAACAGTAACTCTATAGATCCAAAATTACACCCAGGTGGTACTTTAAAGATGTCATTTTTTCAATTTCTCAATACTTTTTTTTTTTTTAAAATTGTTTTTTATAAAGCAATGTGAAATATCATCCTGGTTTTGCGACCATTTGCTCAGCGACCACAGCGCTCCTAGTGTTATACAACTTACCCAATGGTTTGTTGGCGGCTTAGTTCATATTTTGCTCTAAAGAACATGTCTGTGCTGTTATGTATTTTTTTTTGGACCGCTCGAGACGTGTTCACTTATTATATTGAAAAAACTATTATGTTTGCACGTTTTGCATAAATGGCTAAAATGTTGTTATGTATGCTGTTTTAGTTTACCTTATAACACAAATTCGTATTCGGTGTAATGTTTCATGCATATTTAAACGATATCGCGACAAACAATTTATTGTACTAACTAGTTAAGAACATAGGTATATTTTGTATTACAATATTCGGTAAGTACATAATATATGATTATCTATTTATAGTAGCTGATGCGTTAAGATTATTAGTAATTACATAATTAATTCTGATTTGGAAATTTGATGATTATTGTGGTAAATGGTTTTAAAGAATATTAAATTGAGTAGATGTGTAAAAAAATTTTTTGACTTACTGCATTAAGACCTATAAAACATATGGAATCCTCGCAATGTTTTTGATAGTAAATATTGATAAAACTCTTAAATTAATTTATTATTGAATATAAGTGTTGGTATTTTTATCGATTGCCTGTAAACATATTCCTTCGTACCCAATATATTTACTAAAAAAAATTTCGAATCATCTGTTTTCACTAATTACGTTGGTAGGTACACGTAATGAATGAAAGCTAAATAATGATTACTTACTAGACCACTAACTATATTCATTCCCCCACCCCCCCCCCCAAAAAAAAAAAAAACCTTAGTATCTTACTGTAAAATATAATATATACACAATGAAAAAAAAATAACCGAAGTAGTGATTATTATTAAAGTATTTGTATCATGATTAGTTTTAATTTAAAGCTATCCACAAGAAGTATAACAAAATATAAAACAAAACAAAATCAAATAAATCTTAAAAAATATGTGAAAAAAAAAACGTTAAAAATATGTAAATTAAAAATATAGAAAAATAAACATGCAATACTTATGATTTTTATTTGAGACCTAGGTATACTTGTGTAATGATAAACTTATTGATTAAATATTTCGAGTAACTAAAATGAAAAAAATAATTAAGCAACTACATATGTGGGACACAGTATAAACTTATTGTTTTGATAATTAAATATGTAGTGCACACCTGTAAACAATTTTTTGTTACATACCTATTAAGTATATTTAAGGTGCATATTATGCTCGTCGTTTATTCACTCATTTAATATTGGTTATAATGTATATTCGGCTGAAAGTTTACCTAAATATTTTAGATTTAGATTGCGAGTGAAATTAGGCATACCTATACTGTTCTTATAATGATGAATGGTATTTTAGATTTTGAGTGGAGCAAGAATGTATTAAGTAGTTTTACAGCGGTGTATATTATTAGACTTTAAACGGAGCTAAGAAATTTATGATTTTTTTTAGATTCTGAACGAAGTGAAGAAGCTAGTGTTTTTACAATGATGTTTATTTTTTTTTTCGTATAGAAATACTTCTCCAAAAGTATCGACCAGTAACTATTTGAAATCGGATTTGCCTCTAGATTGTGTTTTAGAGAGGTCATTTTTTGAATTTCTCAATTCTTCAATTTTTTTTTTGGAAAAAACTACCCAAAAATTGATAAAAACGACTCGAAAACCATCATTTTTTGATTCGAACTATATGAAAATTTAAACATAGATAGAAAATCATATAAGAAAGATTTTGGCACAAAAAAATTTTGAAAATGTGAAAAAAAAATTTTGGACATTTTTTTTCTCATTTATTTTTTATATTATTAACTTCCCTCGTTCAGAATTGTTTTATTGAAGAAATTATTTATCGTTTCTTTAAAATTAAATACACCCGTCAAGAGAATTCCACCCGTCGTGCGAAGAACACCCATCATGCGAAGTATGTCCGGCTTTTTTATTTTACCTCTTCTGGAAACACTATTTTGTTTAGAACTACTTGTTACGAAGAACCTTATTAATTTACTTATTTAATATAAATGATGTGTATTTTTTTTTCTCTTTTTGTGAACACTTTCGTATAGAAATACTTGTCCAAATGTTTTGAGCAGTATCTGTGTAGAACCGAAATCATAACCAGATGGTACTTTAAAGAGGTTATTTTCCAATTTCTCAATAGTTTTTCCAAAAACGAGGAAAATCTATCGAAAAATTGACAAAAGACGGCAAAATACGCAATTACCGAAATTTCCGTAAAATTGAAACTTTTGACATAACTTCTAAAATAATGCAACTAGAGACTTGAAATTTTCACCAATTACTAAAAATAGTTACGAAAATATTTCATAAAATTTTCAAAAAGATTTGATCAATTTTAAGTTAAGTACGGCATTTTGAAAATTTCAGAAATTTCTCATTTTTTGTTAGTTTTTATGTAATAAAAGTTTTAATTTTTGATATTAAGACTTGCAAATTTAATATGACCTCACTGACATATATGTCTAATTGACCTGAAAAAATCTCAAAATCGTTGGTCAACTTTTTTTATACCCGTTTGAAGTTAGAAATTCGTTAGTTTTACCTAAAATTACGCACTTTAACATACATTTAAGAAAATTGGCCAAACCGATTGTTTTGAAATTTGGTGCCAAGATAGAGAATTTCATTGCAAATATTTTGATGCAATAAAATATCTTACGGACGAATAATTAAACATTTTATAAGGGTTTGAATGAAAAAAAATCGGAGAAAATATAGACAGATATTAGGAGATATCTTTAGATTATTAACACGTGGTTGCTGAAGGTTGATAATGTTTATTTATTTTTCGACGTTGAATACGATGGTGTGAATTAAAATCCACGAGCAACAATAGTTTTCTAACTATTTTATTCTTTTTTGAAAATTCAGTATTTTCTGTTATTATACTAAATACCTACTATTTTACCTACAAGGTCAAGTAATGTTTTATGGCGTAATGGTAACGGAACCGGCCTATTACGCGACAGTACCGGGGTTCGATTATAGTCCGGCATTCCGAATTTTTGCATTTTTTTTTTTTTTTTTATATTATTAACTTCCTTTGTTCAGAATCGTTTTATTGAAGAAATGATAAATTGTTTCTTCAAAATTCAATACATCCGTCAAGAGTATCCCACCCGAGGTGCAAAGAACACAACTTTTTTTCTGTAAAAACTTTTTCGCATAGACATACTTGTCCAAAAGTTTCGATCTGTAAATTTTTGAAACCGGATTTGCTACTAGTTGGTACTTTAAAGTGGTCATTTTTGAATTCCTCAATTCTTCATTTTTTTTTTGAAAAAAACTACCCAAAATTTGACAAAAAAGTCTCGGAAACCATCATTTTTTGATCCGAAGTTTATGAAAGTTTAAACATAGATAGACAATAATATGAGAAATATTTTGGCCCAAGAAAATTTTAAAAATGTGAAAAAAAAGTTTTGGACATTTTTATTGTATCACATTTTTTTCTCATTTAATTTTTACCTTTATTTATTAGATAAAAGAAAGTAAAGATAAACAAAGCAAAACAAAGCAAAGTACATAAAGTAAAGTAAATTATTGACAATAAAGCCGGACATACTTCACACCACGGATATTTTTCGCTCTTTGGGTCAGATACTTTTGGTGATTGTGTTGAAAATGACGACTATTATTGTTCTTTATATTATTAACTTCTTTCGTTCAGAACCCTTTTATTGAAGAAATTATTTATCGTTTTTTTTTTTTTAAATTTTAACATACCTTTCAAGAGTATGTGACCTTAGAAGCAAAGAATATCCATGGTGCGAAATATGTCCGGCTTTCTTTTTTTATTTATTTTTATTGTAATACCACAAAATAGGTTAGTAGGTATATAAATAGGTTTAAAGTATTAAAACCTATTCTGTGGTAATATATTCATGCCTGTATAATTATATGAGCATAATTCTTATATAATTTTCAAAATCTCAATTTACTTAGAGATTTGATATTTATATAAATATTAAAATTCCTTTCAATTACATTTAAAAAAAAAATGTTTACATTTAAATTTATTTTATATTTTGTCAATATACATTTACCATCTATCTGAATGGACAAAAAATTTGATGTCTTGAACAACAAAGTACATATTTGCCTCCCTTTCAATACAGACTTGAATATAGACGGGAAAAATAATTTGACCACTTTTGGGGTAAATGTAGAATTTTTGTTGTCATGAGCTAAACAATTTTTGTAACCCTATACTTATATATATTTTTAATGAACCTCTAAATCTTCTGTTAACTTTTTTTAATAACTATTTAAGGTTAGAATTTTTATAAAATTGTTTATTTTTACGTAAAATAATATTTATTTTCAATATTTCTTCAATCAAATTTAAGCCTCATAAAACATTTTATTCTTAATTTGGTAGAAATTTTCTTTAACAAAAGATTCCTCACTTTTAGATTCTGGACGAAGTGAAGAAACTAGTGTTTTTACAATGATGTTTAGTATTATTTTTTATTTTTCTGTGAACATTTTATATTGTATGGATCTATTTGTATTTACTTAACACGAAACGAAATATACATCTATTAATAATAATGTATGTATAAAATTTAGATCAATTTATTTGATATATTATTTGAAAATATGCTTTGCTACATTATTTGCATACAGGTATAATCTGAATTCAATATCAAAATAAATGTTTTTAATATCATGTAATATTGTACAGGAACACAGGTGTTGATGGTACAAATGTATATAATGTATGTGTAGTTAAATTTTAGATAATATTCAACATTTCTATGAATGGTTGTAAGAAAATTATACCTAAATTAATTAATATTAATATTTAGTATGTGAATAAATATTTATTATTTATAGTTACATACATTTTTAAAAATCTATCACACGAGACTAGGAATGAATAATATTTTTCACTTTACAAAAGTTACATGTTACAAATTTGTCCTTAAACAATAATTGGACATAATTATAATATATATATTTTATGTTATCAAATTATGTTTTGATCACTTGCAAGAAATAATAAATTGATAAAAATTACAATGATTTATACAAGATTACAAGTATTTAAAAATATTTTATAAAATCAACTGAATTATATTGATTTTTATAATTTAATCAACAACACAACTTTCCTGATTTTCGAATAAGCCAAAACATTTAGATTTTATGTTGACATTGTGTACATCAATTAAATTTTAATAATAATTTATTGAAAATATTTTTAATTAAAAAAAAAAAACTCTTTTCTAGTTTATCATAAATTGCATTTAAAATTAAAAAAAATTTTTATGAACAATTATATAGAATTGCTTTAGCTTATTCGATTATTGATAGTTTATACATTTAAATCTGCCATCATTTTTCTAAAGTCGGCAAGTGTATTATAATCTGGATCCGCGTCAATATCTGCAAAATCTTGATTTGAATCAGATTTCACAAATGTTGGATTGTATTTGCTTAAAGACAAGGGACAAGGTAACAGTTCTGGCATTACTGAATGATGTGTTATTAATGCAGTTAATGTAGTAAATTCCTTTGTGAATCCCTGTTGAAATAATTCGAGTTTATTATATAGTAGGTAACAGTTTTTATTTTTTGAATTTGAATTTTTTTAACCTTAATTTTAAATCCTTTGTTTGTTCTGAGTATTAGATAATGAGCAATCCCAAGGGGATGGAATTCTTGAGGTACTCTTAAAGACAATGCAAAACATCCTGGTTTAGTGGTACTTTCACGAACCATAAAAGCTCCAACTGGTTCTTGTCCTAAAACTTCTAACGTTATTTCTCTATAACAAAATTTAAAAAAAACCATGATTCAGTTTATAGTTTTAGTTGTATGATTAGTCAAAATTATGTTTTTCATAGTCATTTGAATTTTTTAAATTTTTATTACCTCGGAATTCCGGCTTGAAACCATGGTGCCTTTTTTAATTCACATTCTTCTGGTTTATCTAGAAGACTGTCTGATCGCTCTGGCAAAGGTGGCGGAGTTGGAGTTTTGTCCATACTATTAACAATTAAACTGTTCTTAAGTTTGATATTTGTAGGTGAGTCAAGTGATCTTATACTGCAATGGGTTAATCTATTAAGTAATCAATTTCAGTATGTTAATTTAACGATATATATATTCGTAAAAACGTGATTGTTTACCTGTTGTCTTTTAATTTTTCTTGAGGAGATTCAGGTGTACTACAATCATCACTATTAGTGGATGGTGAACTGGATACTGAAGAGCTACAAACTAATGGATACCAGTCTTCGTTAGAGCAGTTAGAATGTACGGAAAGACCCATGGCTAAACGTTTAATTAAAGGTGGTTTTTCTAACATTCGTTTGTATGTATTTAAATCAGGACTGTCATCACTACTAGTTGGTGTAGAAAACTGCCCGGGCGTGAGGTCCAAACCTTTGCTATGGTCAAAGGGGCGCACGCCTGGTAAGGTCGTGGGAGGAGTTGGTTTAAAGGTTTCAGTAAGGTTTTTTGATATAGGAGATCCGTTTTGGATTCGTTGAACATTCAATTTGTCACTTGATTTTATCTGAAAAAAAAATTTCAATAATAATGCATTAATTTACATTATTATTACCTATGTGATTATTTTAACTTACCCAGGAAGTATTGTTCAAATGTATTTTTGGTGAGTTAGTCACCGATCGTCTTTCCAGCTCCAGTTGGGCAGCATACGCCATTCTAAATGCATTTCCCACAATGGAATTCAATCCTTCAGCCTAAAAACAAGAAAATTAAGGAAATTCAAAATTTTGTTTATAATTTCATGATATTTAAATGAGCTAATAATTATTTAAATGAGTATTGGAAAATCCAAAATGTCAAATATTATTATTAAAAATAGGTTCTTCGGTTAACATTTTTTTATCTTTTACATTTAAAAAAATTATTTGGACCCACTAAATTATAATCGTTACAAAATACCTATCTTTCTTCTATGAGCAATAATTGAAAACATTAAAACACAAAGAGGAATTATATTGACTTCTTAATAAATAACGTAGAAAAAATAAAAACGAATTTAATAATGAGGTGCTTATAAAAAATAATTAGGTAATATTAAAATAAATAAAATATTTTCAAACGTATGTACTATACCTATACAATAAATATGAAAAGGTATTTTCTTGTGTACAGATTGTGCAATTCTAATTCAGATTGTACAGATCTACAATATTCTTTCAAGTACAATTTTATAAAAAGCCGGACATACTTTGCACCATCGGTATTGTTTTGGTTGGGATTTGGTGTGGGTGAGTTAAATTTTAAAGAAACGATAAATCATTTCTTCAATAAAACGATTCTGAGCTGAGCTTCAGTTTATATAAGGCAATTTTACTTAAAAATTATAGTTTATTTTTTACTCAGCCAAATTTATATTCTACTATTAACTGAGAACAGCAAAAAAAAAAAATATATATATATATATTTTACAAAGAAAATAGAAAAAAAAAAATTACACATTAAAAATTTTCTTTCGCTAAAATATTTTTTTATATCATTTGTATTTTTATTGTTTTATCTAGATTTAAATTTTTATAAAGCAATAATTGTGTTTTTTAAAATATTGTCATGATTACGATTCGTTGGGTGTAAAATCGAAAGTGAAGCTTTCTATACGCTAAAAATAGCCTTCATTTCTAAGAATCCAGTCACAGATTGTTTTTTAGTAGGTATAAGAACACGCACCAAATCGGTAGACGGTAATCGACTTGAACATCGCATGCTATATAAAACTGTTTTTCCTCCATAACGGAAATATTATAAAAGTACGTTAAGTCATTCCGAACGTTTCTACCTGTGCGTGTGGTCCGCGCGTGAGAACATATAGAAATGATGATCACATCAAGTACTACACATAAGAATTTATAATAAGCAACTAGGTAGCAAGAGAAAAAATGAAATATTTTTTACGGTAGAACGAACAAAGATCATAAAAATCTAATTAAGTTATATGATAAAAAATAATTTACAATGAAAAGGTGAAGAATAGAAAAAAAAAAACAAATTAACATAAAAGGGGGATGATGAAACTGGTTTGTCTGTTTTGAAGAATCATAATATTACGATGAAAAAAATTTTCATGGTTAAGGTGTGCGGGAGCACATTTTGCCCACATCCAGATTCTTTGAATTCTTGACAAACCGGCAAACTTGTTATGGTATTTGTTGTTATCAGTAAATAGAAGAGAGAAATTAAAGCACATTTTGACAAAATAAAATAATAACCAGTCACGTCAAATCAATTGACATATTTTTAGTCAGCCATTAAAATGTTAATTATTTAATGCGATATTCACATTTTTTCCACTTTGTAAAAGTCTTTCCGCGCTTTGTAAATAGGCACCATGCACCGTGTACTCGCATTTTATTTACTAGACTTGGACCTTGTTATTTTTTGTCGAACCTAATATTATTTTTTATAACATTTTTACGGGACGAGAAATTCAATTTGTATTACTATATTTTGAATTACGCGCAAGCCGATGGTTGCTCATGAGCAATATTTTGATGTTGAAACATTAAAAATTATTTTGACGAAGATGTGAGTTTTTCAAAATTATTATTTGATAAAAATGTACAAAGATAAATTCTAGAAAAATCTGTTAGAGAAAGTATTTTTTACACGGAAAACCTCGATTGCGCTTAATAAAATTAAAATATAACGTTAAAATACTTGTTTGCGCCTAGTTACGTTACAAATCAATAGTAAAACTTAAATTTCTCGTCTGACTTTTTCAGACTTCGAACTGACAGAATAAAATATGTTATAGGTCTACTTTATGGGCACCCTTTTTTTTCACATTTTTTTTTTTTTTTTTTTTTAATCTATAGTAATTAGCATGCTGATTGCGAATATTTTTGCCCCACTCGCATTTTGGAAGTTACAGTCGTTTAAAGATGGTAAATTTTGATGATTTCGCGCGCGGTTGCAGCATTGCAACGAGTTTGTGAACCAAGCGAGAGAGTTTTGCGAAACGAGCGAAGTAAACGAAGTTGCGGAGTGAAGCGACGCTCAACGTAATTCACTGGGTATGACACACTCACTACAGAATTTATATATATTTCCCGATTTACGACTTTATTTCTCCACGTTGCACAGTGGCTCAAAAATGAAAATAGTTGGGCTAGAATTTAAAATATTATATTTTTAAACGTGTGGCCAAATTTATTTATTTTTTCACGTTAATGGGCGCGAACAAGCATTTTAATTTTGCTTAGCGCAATCAAGTTTTTGCATATAGGCGCAAACATTGTCCATCCCTGAATACACCGCACAGACGAAATCCATTGTTCAAAATGGGATGTTTTTTTCCGTTGCATCGATATTAGACTGTGAGCAAGGGAAGAAGCTTATGAATTTACAACAATGATAATTTGTACACACATTGATTATTTCTATTCCATTTTAATTGATTTAAATATCGACGTGTTGTTTTTAATTTTTAAATAATGCTTGATGTGTACTATTTTTGAAAAATTCGATTTAGATGGCGTGCGAAAATTTTATGTCTTTGGTTATGGTCACACTTGCGACAGTAATCATCAATCACTATTAGTAGTATTCAAGAGTGCAGTGGCGCAACCAAGAGAGGTGTTTTGGGTGTCTGGACCCTCCCCCCCCGTTTAAACTATATTTATGGGAATTTTATTCGATGAGCATTAAAAAAAAAAAAAATCCTTTTAACTATACAATTATAACTTCTACTAATTCAGAAATAAACTTGAAACATGCTTTGAAAATTCATAATGTTAAATATGCGACGCTGAATAATATTGTACTTATCTATAAAAAATAACGTTATAAAAATGTTTGACTCGTAGAAAAAGCAGTTAGATTTTGCTACATGAAATTTCTAATTAATGAATTCTTGTAAAGTGTTAATTGAATATAATTTTATATTTAAATAATTGAAGGGCTCAGTGCAAGAACAAGACAAGTCCACTTTGAAAAATTTTTCAGGAGAAGAAAAAAACAATATATTATTTAAACTATGATTTTAAAAAGTGTTTAAAGAATTCAAAGACATTATAAATGTACCTTATTAGAAGATTACCAAATTTGAAATTTCCACTCAATGATCTTCTAAACTTTAATTTTGTTTAAAGTCTTCAAAACATGGACTTACCTGTGTTTTTGACCCAAATATAAGAAAAAAAATTATGTTTTAGACTTTTTAACCAAGTTCAATTTAAGAAATTCTTCTAAAATTGTAAGAATA
>JAIPRM010004470.1:0-12209 GCA_025469315.1 Stegophylla sp. TES_Ste_2020 | reverse complement strand
ATATTAAATGGACATGTCTCGTTATTATTGATATTTGTAAAGAATTTTTTCCTCTATTTGAAACAGTTAAAAAGTCATTTTCGAAAAAAAGTGGACTTGTCTGGTTCTTGCACTGAGCCCTTCAATTAGATATAGTAGAAATTCATTGGTGGACACACCCCTTGAAAAAATCCTAGTTGCACCACTGCAAGAGTGCAAGTGACTATTGTATAGTCACTTGCAAATTTGGTGTTTGGCGAAGTGAAAAAACAAAAATTACCGATTTCTAAAAAAAAATAAATCGATAAATGTAAAAATTTACCCGGCTTACATCCCTGCCTACAAGTAATACGTATATTGTACAACGGGTACGGTCGGCTTAGTGACTATGAGCGAATAATTATTGCTAGAAAGATAAAATATAGAATTACTATGGAAGAAAAAGAAAAATTTATCGATGCATCGAAATTTAAAAAAATAATTTGTTCCTCATCCTTACAGTGTCCACCGTGTAGCCAAGCGCAACGATCCAAAAACCACCCCTCCCCCCATCTGCCCCTACAAACCCCACGACATAATATTTTATATTATATTATATTCGCATAACACAACAATAATATATAAACGCGGTGACTATATGGCGGCGGCGGCGGCGGCGGCGGCGCCGATCGTCCGTGGGCTCTCCCCCCCCACTCCTATCGTTCCGCCGGTCTTATGGGCCGCCGCCGCCACGCAACAGTCGTCATCGGTCGGCCGCCGACGTTCACATTTTTCTTCCCCTCTTCCGCCCGGCCACCGCACAAAGATTATTCTTCTCTCGTATTCTCGCGTATTAATGTTACTATACGGAGAGTGTATATTATAATACGGGCGCGCGCGCGCGGCGTATGTCGGGGCCAGGCGGTGACGCGGCGGCGGAGTGTCCAGAGAGACTGCATTCCACACATATTTCTAACTACTACGTGAATGTGTGCGCGCCGACGACGACTTATCGAGACAAACCGCGCGTTGGTCGAGCGGCTACCGGGCACCATCGCCGGTCCTCCCTCCCCCGCACCGCTTCTACCGTGTACGATCCAATACGGCCCTCCCCCCCCACCGGGGTTGGGCGGAGGGGGTGCTCTGGTGTTTGGACGCAAGGTCGCGGGGCGGCACGTCGACATCACAACAAAGGGTGACGGGTGTGAGTTTGAAAAAATCAAGTGAACATGCCTAAAAAAAACCGGACATACTTCGCACGACGGGTGGGATTCTCTTGATTGGGTGAATCATTTCTTCGATAAAACGATTCGGAACGAAGGGAGTTAATAATATAAAAAATAAATGTGTGAAAAAAAAAATGTTAGAAAAATGTCCAAAATTTTCTTGCGCCAAAATCTTTCTCACACGATTTTCCAATCTATGTTTAAATTTTCATATAGTTCGGATCAAAAAATGATGGTTTCCAAGTCGTTTTTATCAAATTTTAGGTAGTTTTTTCAAAAAAAAAAAAAAATAAAAAATTGAAGAATTGAGAAATTCAAAAAGTGATTTCTCTAAAGTACAATCTAGAGGCTTCTGCAAAAAGTTACTGATCGAAACTTTTGGACAAGTATTTCCATACGAAAAGTTGTACACAGAAAAAAAAAACATCTTTGTAAAAACACTAGCTTCTTCACTTCGCGTTCAGAATCTAAAACAAATCGTTTTTAATTTAAGTATATTACGCGCACAACATAAATCCCCTTACTCTCTCCTCCGTGTCACTCGGTGTCACACTTGTCTTATTTCTCTCTATAACTTTTTCAAATTTTAATCACTCGGTAAGATGAATTGGGCTCAGATTGGAAATAGGTAACGTTTTTTTAAGATTTTACACGACCTTCTTTTTTATTTTTTTTTTATTATATTCAATACAAATTATTACTTTTATTAAATTATTTAAAAATCGTTCAAAAGATTGTAATGAATACAGTTAAAATTTTTCAGTTGAATATACTACTTCTCGAGTACTTGAATTTAATATCAATATATGTAAATTATTGTCAACAGTAATTAACATTGTGATATGTGTGTTTGTATTAACATTTAAATTATCTAAAAATTTGGAATATATTATACAATAAGTGAATATTATGTGAGACAGACATAAGTAGTGGATGGGATTTTAAAATCAAGCATAGAAAGTAAAACTCGAGAATTTACGACTAGAAAAAAAAAAAAATAGTTGCCTGCGAAAGTTAAATAAACAACACGTCATATGCCTTCTATCAACACTAACGTAGGTACACACTCAAACCAAGCTTGTTCATATAACTCTGGAGAATAATCACGAGGCGGATGTTATTGCAGCAGTATGCGGTTTGCCCAATAGATTGTCGTCTTTGTACATACATTTTATTATTATTATTATTTTTTTTTTGAAACAGATATGGTGTGTATATATATTGATTTATTTCACCCTAATCGCGATGTCGTTTGGTTGTGGCGTTCAAAATAATTAAAATCCCCCAGTCTTCTGACGGTTCAGAATCTTTTTTACACGGGTTGGGGGGGGTTGGCTATGTTTCGAGGCCAGTGTGTAATCCTGATACTGGTCTACAAGTAAAACTGTGGTTACTACTGGTGATTATGTGCGATTATTTCTACCCGAGCAACACATGGATACACGTCTTCAATAAACGGTCTGTGCCCAGACGAGAGGTAGACCGCATAATATATATATCGTATTAGCCACCTGTATGTATCGGTTATTGTTGTATATTATTATGCACTATAATAACATTTTGTACGATAACACATCGCGTATGTTCTCCCCCTTCGTACGCTGCTGTGTAGTGTGTAATAAAAGAAAATGATGGACATTCTTTGCTCTTCGGGTGGGATTCGGTGGGTGTGTTAGATTTTAAAGAAACGATAAATCATGTCTCCAATAAAACGATTCTGAGCCGACTCTTCTCGGTTTATATAAGGCGATTTTACTTAAAAATTATAATTTATTTTTATTACAAAAACAGCCAAATGTATGTATCTCACTATTAACTGAGAACAGGGGGAAAAAATGTATTTTATATACATTAAAAATTTTCTTTTACCAAAATATTTTTATATTATTTATAATATTTCTTTTTGTTTATCTAGATTTAAATTTACATAATGTTTGGATTAAAAAATAGGTTTTAAAGGCGTTTTTGTACAATTTTGGGTAGTTTAGCCGAGTTTTTAGAAAAACTATTGAGAATTTTGAAAAATGACCTCCTAAAAATACCATTTAAACGCTAGAAGAAAATTTTCATTCATATTAATTGCTGAACGACACTTTTTGACATGTATTTCGGTGCGATACATAGAAAAAAAAAACACATCACTGTAAAAACATGAACTTCTTCGCTCCATGTAGAATCTATAATAATAATCAATATATGCAGTTTTTGTATAGTTATTATTTATTATTATTATTTTTTTTTTGCGAACAACGATTGTTGTCGGCGGTGACTGCCTCCAGAATACCACCACTACTGACTACTATTATTCGAATACGATTAATTCATCAGCCGCGGTGGTGGTGCCACCCGTCGTGGCACTGTATCCGTTAGATTATAATACTATTATTGTTATTACTATTATATTCTTGTTTATCTATACTACTACTAGGTAACGTGTCGGATATTTCGTTTTTTTTTTTTTTTTTATGTTAGTGTCAGTCTCTAAACACGAGACGTGCTCAGTACCATAATACTCTTAAGATGTCACGTACAGTCACGAGATGCGCAAAACGTGATTGTTAATCGGAATTCGGTAACTTTTGAAATACCAAGTATGCCTACAGTGTGTGAAATAAATGGCTGTAACAACGTTAACAGGTGATGTACATCACGTTTCCGTCGTTTCGTTCGGGTACCAAAAGAATACTGCAGTGGTATTATTGGCGTGGTCAGATGAAAACTCGGTCTGAATATATTAGGTAATAACCAACCCAAGATATTTTACAACTGTAAACGACACAATTGTTATTCTGTTTTAATAAAAATGTAACGTTTCATCTTAAAAGATTCAAATATAATCAAAACATTGAGATAAACAGTTTCATTTGGCGAACTTAAACTTTGAAATGATGTTTCTGTACCGTTTATGTAACTGTTACGATGACACAATATTATGTGGTAGAGTCACAACGAGGATAACCACGTGGAAACATTTTGAACCGAGTTAACAATAGACCTTTTTCTTCAGAGTCAAGTTTACACAGTAGTCTTTTTTTATAGAGCATTTTTCTGGGGTCCAGTTTACAATCACCCATTGGTGTGTGTTACCTAGGAGACACCACACTACGGTTTGAACGTTTTAAAAGTTGGCTCTTTATAGTCTGCCACATTCATTCTATGATCAAAATTTACTGGTAAATATTGCTCTATGTAACTTAATTCGTTTGAATAAATACTTCCTCCCTGAAAATGTGACAGTAGGTATATGAGTATGTTTTTAAAATAAAACTAACAAAAAAAAGGATATGATTATTTACAAGTATTATTTTATTGATGTAAAATCTAAAAATAAAATTTAGTCTACAACTAAACCGAGTTAATGACTTTTTTTTTTTTATACTACAACTGAATCTTCCTGTTCGGTTTGTTCACACATGAACATAGTGGTGTTGTGACTTGTGGCTATGGTAGCTGCTGTCTCGTTACCAGCCGCCAGTCGTCTGTAAACTATAAAGCAACGCCGCCGACCCATTACGCTATTATATTATTATTATTATTATTATTATTATCATCATCGTTATAGGTAAGTGTGTTTATTATTATTTCTACCGATTTGCCTTTGGGTTTCGTTCCATCACAGAATCCTACTAATGTTAACGGAATTTCGCTGGGAAAAAAATCGTGTGTAAATACCACATTCTCTGAAATGTATTAAAATTCGTTACAATGTTATAAATTTGCGCCGCCGTTGAGACATAGTCTTGACGCATATTATCCCCCCCCCTTCCCCACTTAGAAATCTCGTGCATGATCACATAAAAACGGAAAACACATTTTTACCAAGCCCCATGAAACAACATATTAAATTATGTTGGTAGCACATTATTTGCTGTTCATTAAGTGTACTTCTCACCCGCATGTGTTATATCCGTCTTAACAAGTGTAGAATATATGTAGAAAATTTGAGTTTAATTCAATCCATTTTATGTTTTTTTTTTGCCTTTATATTAGAATAAATTAACATTTTAATCAAACTACTTAAAAGTAAGCACATTATCTATGTCTGTATAACGAGTTATGAGTTATGAGTATCTATGTTGAACAACAACAATTAAAAAATTTTAATTTTTCAGAAATTAATCATTATTTATTTTAAAATTTAAATTTTGTAAAACGCTCAATGTATAATGTAATGAAGTATATAATACTGAAGATGTTTTTTTAAAAAATTGTATTTTTTCAATATTTTCCAAGGGTTGGATACAGGGGCGTCATTTGCGGGATGCAAAGGTATGCAAATGCATCCCATGAATTTTCATTTTGAACATTTAAAATGTAGTTGTAGATTATTTCGTAGAATAAACAGCATGATAAACAATCATTTTCATCTTTTTTTTTTTTTGTTTTTACAGTATTTCAGTGATTATCATAATTTATTAAATTGAAGATTGTCTGTTTATTGTCTGTATAGTTGTCTATTATGCAGTTATTTACAGGAAGGTATTTATACTTTTTTTGAAATTGTGATTTTAGATTCTGAGTGGTCTAAATTTCATAAGATTGTTTACTATTTTTACATTTTCTTTTACTTTATTATTTAGTAATCACTTTTTTTTTTTTATCAAAAGTTTTGTTCAGCCACTTCAGATCAGAAATTGGCTTCATTTGATGTCATTTTTCGAAAAATTCAAAATTGTTTTCCTAAAATAGCCATCAAATTTGTATATAAATGGTCAACAAATACGCCAAAAATGAATTTAACGAAACCGTTCCCAGTATAGTTTAGTCGTAACTCCAAAATTGATAATAATACCAGAGACGTAAATTTTTCTCTCAATATCAACAATATTGTAATATAGACTGACATTTTTTTAAATAAAGTATAACTACTTTTGATATTTAGTTTTTTGAAAATTTTTTCAAATAAAATGTTAACATTTTGATTCCGTATATTTGTTTTTACCAAAAAATCCTCAGGTTTTCTATTCTTATTCAAATTTTTTTAAAAGTAGGCTCTATGCATTTTTACAAACGATTTAAGTAAGAACTGTATGAAATTCATAAGTTTCAAGTTAAATAACCTTTTTTTTTTTTTTTTTTAAAAAAAATTTAAATCATTCAATATTTTAAATTTCTAACAAGAGAAAAATTGTTATTGGCTTTTTTTCGATTTTCAAAATTGATTTTGCATTCCACGAAAAAATATGAAATGACATTGCTGGTTAGGTAGATAGTATTTAAATTTTATGATAGCATTAAAAAAAAAGTGTTGATTGCTTTTTGTTGCTATTAAACTTTTCGTTAACATTATTTATAGCGACCAAAACATTATCTCTAAAAGAATCTCCTTCCCGTTCATTTAAGGGTTGAATTTTGAAAAATATTCTCTTAGTACCTAACCTATTTACGTTGTATATTGTATAAGGACTATTTGTGAAAAATTTCATAGACAGTAGGTTGGGTTAGGACCTAGTAGGTTTATTCGAATTATTAAAAATAAATACGTTTTTATTTATTCAATCGAAGTTCCATCAATATATGGCATCTTCATTCTATCCTATTTTTACTAGTAGATTGTGCAAACAAAATAAATGGTTAAAAAAAAATTATTTTAGGTGATTACACTATATGGTATTAATATAATAATATGTCGTTTTCAATGTATAACGCATCGGTAAGATATTCAGTAGCTGTAAACTACAATAAACATCAATTTATTCCTCCTAATATTAGGGTTAAAAAATAATTTCGACACAAATCATTAGTTAAAACTTTAATCGGGACTCGACGCAGGACTAATTCATTGTATTATTTTAAAAGATAACATACATCAGCTGTTCATACCAGTAATTAGGTAGTTGTTAATTCGTGTAGATAAATAGAGTAACCGCGCCTACTCGCGATAAAACTATTAATCTTAAAAATATTTTATTCGGTAGGTAGTTAATTATAGACACAAAAACTATAATTATTTGATTCCCAATCTAGAAATTATGATTTTCACGACGACGGTATAAATCTTTCAAAATGTAATGAAAACAATGAAATTAAAATAAGTGTGTGTGTAATGTAATTTAAAAAAACCTACCAATTTAAACATACTCAACAATCAATCGTTTTATAGAATAATTTTGCTAAGTACCATTTTTTTTTTTCAATATTATATAGTTTTTAATTGAATTAAAAAAAAAATATGGTTTAATAAATTTTTTTTAATAGTTTCACGGAAAATTAATAGAAAGATCCCCCCAGTTTATTAGCTTCGAAAAATATGCCCATTGGGTAATAAAAAAATAAATATTTTAGGGTGATGTGTGGGTGTGAGTTCTTGGGGGTCCTCAATCACAAAAGAAAATCGTAAACCATGACATGCAGGCCGTCATTTAATTAAAAGCTATTATGGGAGTGGTTTTTTTTTTCCTTTGGGACCCTTTGATAATATTAATCAAAAAAAAATTTTATTACTCTTAAATTTACACCAAAAAGTCTCGCTCAATTTAATGTTATTGACACGGGCATTTTCAACTTTAAATCATTCTTAAAAGATTAAGTATTGTAATAATTTCGAAATATTTTTGTGCTTACATATTATAAAAAAAAGATTTATTATAAGCACTTTGTAAGTAATTTTATATTGTATGACACTTTATTGCATTGGTTTAATGTTAAAAACTCTCCTGTTTTCAACTATTATTTGTGGTTAAGTATTATTATTGTTTGTTGCACATTGATTTGTAAGCAAACACAATTATTATTATTATTATTATTTATAAAACTGATATATTTACACGAGAGCAAAATGTCAATGATTTATATTCAATTTACATTTGAAATTAATTGTGAGAGTGTAATTTGTACATTTTTATTTATATACACACTACTGTATGTATAGGTAAACGGCCTTAAACCTTCAAATTACATTTTTAATAAAACATACACAAACGCGGATAACAAAACGTACCAAAAACTAATTAATATTTTATTTAACATCTTATTACATCGAATGGTGTACTACCATGTATTATTATTAGGTAAAAATAAATAATTTAAATATTACAATATTTTTAAACGAAATGTTTTAATTATATAATTTAATGTAGTGTAACTATTTACAATATCATTATTATATTTATAATATTTATCACCACCAAAATGAACCACTGGTTTTCAGGTATATAAATCACTATTTATATATTATACACAATTCTTTTCTTATTGTCCTACAGGCATTTGAGATTACACTCTTGGAACAATATTATGTATATGTATATCATACCAAGAAAATATGGCGTTTTTCATAGCAGATTATAATTTGTGCGCGATGTATTTTGTTTTGAGTACAATTTTTTTTTGTTTTTTCCACCCTTTAAAAGTTCATTTTTGTATTTCACACAAAAGGCGTGATTATAAAAATGTTTTTTTCTGGAGGCCACTAAATACAAGTGTATGCTACACGCGTTTCACACAAAATGTGTATGTATACGTTTGTTTCACACAAACTACACGGCATTGCACTCGGACGCTTCCGGCCGGCCAACTGCCGTTTGGAATTTCAGGAAGATACTGGTTTCATGTCGAGGATTTTTTTTTTTTTTTTTAAACTACAATGACCTATGTTGACCCTTGCCTAGTATTATATGGGATCATGGGCATATGGCAATACTGTTCGACCAGCTGGGAAGAAGACATATAACTATTTATTTTAAATTTTAATGGAACAAAATAGTATTATAATAAAATGTTAAACTAACTTTAGAAAAAAAAAAAAAAAAAAAAACTTGTCGGACGAGTCACGATTTGAACACACAATTATTAATACGTTATCATCACCGGTAAAAACTAAAAAAAAAAAAAAAAAAAAAAAAAACAAACATCCAATTATTTGTGTTAATAGAATATTTTGAAATTCACGTTTAATGATCTGTATCGAATTACGTCGCGAACGTTACAACAGGTGTGTACCGGACACGTAATAATTAAAACATTTTAAGTATAGCGATTTCAGTTTACGCGAACACGCCATTAGTTAATAATTTAAATAGATATTACCAATAATTATTAAGCTTACGAATTTATTCGTTTTTATCCAAATTATTTATACAGTTCTGGTGTATAATTTGTATAAACTAGAATAACGTCGAGTAAACAGTGTCGTCAATTAAATTGGATGATGTCGAGTTTTGGTGATGATGCTTAAAGAATGTTGTTAGATGGCGATGAGTCAACCCATGACCATATGCTAAGGAGAATCTGAGAAGTATTTCCCTCCCCTCCACCCGTATTCTCAAATTACTCGTTTGTAAAGAAAAGGTTACTGTAGCGTACGCGATTTTCGTCCGTTATAAGTACTAAATTTTTATTTTTTTTATAAAATTGCAAGATTTTAATTCGTTGGTATTAGTGCAAGAAGTGCATGTGCGTATTAGACAATTAATGTCTAATGGTCAGTGCAATAAAATTTTAATCCGCCTGCTCTGCCATAACCTATAGCATAATTTTGTTTAAAATAGATTTTTCAGTTTGAGTGTTCTTATATCATCATATCGTGATCATGAAAATATATATTTATCTTTCTACAAAATATGTCATATACTTTCGAGACGTGATCGCAAGCTATAATATGATTATTACTTTTTTTGAAAATTCGAAGGAGAAAACATTTAAATTTTTTGCACTGTAAATCGAGATTACAATTATCAAAATATTTATGAATTTAAGTAAGTGCGTGGTAAATTGTTTTTTTTTTATTAATACGAATTATTCGTCATGTTTTACTATAATAAGAATTTGATAGCAATATTTTAATATATAAAATATCACGTAAGCCTTCGATCGTTTTGTTAACAACAACAAAACAACAACAAAAAAGATCATTATATCAGCCGAGTCGTGTACATCAGTCGTGTTTCTTTTTCGATTTATTCGCAGAAAACGGTATTTAATATTTGTGAAAATCCATCGATTTTGGTGGTTACGTGAAAATATTTACCAAAGCGTAAATTAAACGTGTACATTAATTATTATAATATAGTACCTATTATAATAAGATTTACAACACAGTAATGAAGAATTTTGTTAGAAAATTAAATTTTTTAAACACGAGCAAATTAATAGTATTATATAAATTTATAATTTTGGTAAAAATTGAAATGAAACACGTCTAACATATTGGAATCTATCTATGTGCCCCATTTCTATTTCTTTGACGAAGTTCACTTTAAGCGAAAGGAGATTTTCTTTATTTATTTATATATGTATTTTTAGTTTATTTCTCACTTTTATGTAATAAATTATCAACTTGCACGTCATTTTCGTGGTATTCTCTATCTCGTGTAATAAAAACCAATGTATTCGAAAATGTAACAGTTTCAAAATGTGTACCTATTCGTCGACACCTAATATTTTCCATTTTGTAATGTAACCTTTTTGTGCCCCGGACTCAACTAGTAGTCGAATTTTTTTTGTACCCAGAACCATAGGCGGATATTTAGTCACATTTTTGTAGGGGGGGGGTCTTTACCTAACCCATAAGCCTAAGCAAACATTTGCAAACTATCGTCAACATTGTTAACTTACTACCTAAGAGCAATATTCCATATTATTGTCCATCACGTCGACCGATCTATTATTTTTGTTATGATTTACTATGTTATTGTGTAATAACTGATAAGTGTGGAGACTTAAACTTTCTTGGGGGGCATGAAAATTTTCTGGTGGTACGTAAGGCCCTTATAAATACATTCCCCCCCCTAATATCCGAGCCTATGCCGGGGACCCACCAGTAGCCGATCTTTTTTAGATTCTGAACGGAGTGAAGAAGCTAGTGTTTTTACAATGATGTTTATTTATTTTTTTCTGTTTACAAATTTTCGTATGAAAATCCCTGTCCAAAAGTTTCGATCAGCAACTTTTTGAAACCGGATTTGCCTCTAGACGGTACTTTAGAGAGGTCATTTGAATTGAATTTCTCAATTCTTCGATTTTTTTTTTTTTTTGGAAAAAACAACCCGAAATTTGACAAAAACGATTCGGAAACCATCATTTTTTGATCCGAACTATATGAAAATTTAAACGTAGATATGGAAAATAATATAAGAAAGATTTTGGAAATGCGCAGGAAAAAATTTTGGACATTTTTCCGATATTTTTTTTTTCTCATTTACACTTTATATTATGAACTTTTTTCATTCAGAACCGTTTTATTCAAAATTCCAATACACCCGTCAAGAGAATCCCACCGGACGTGCGAGCACACACTCTAACCTAACCTCTAAAACAATATGTAATATCGTCGGGTGGTTTATTACGCGCCGGGGGCGACGGACGTTACCTGTAACATTTGCACGCTGCCGCAACCGGAACAAGAGAACGACCAACATCCGTCCGTGGGCTTGTGGTTCGCGGCGAGCTTTCGGTACCGAACACCCGTCCAAGCCGGCCGACAGTCCGTGACGCCGCGGCCGCCCATTTCACGCCATTTCTCGGACCGACGCGCGACAATACAACACAGTATAACGCCTAATTATTATTATTATTATTATTGTTATTGTTATTGTTACGCGACGACAAAATTAATAATATAGGTAACTACACCGTCGTCGTAAACATTATCATCGTTTTTAATAATTACAATCGATTACAATAATAATTACGCGATGTTATTTTTAAAATTAAAATTAACGCTATATACTGGGTGGGTGTCGACGACACTTGACACCACACGCAGACACGCAGACACTGTCGTCGTACAACACGGAACACCGGCGACCGCACACACAACACCACTGCGGCGGCGGCGGTCGGACGCAGCGTCATCGCAAGTACCGCGCGACTGTCGCGACGGTGGTGGCGGCGGCGGCGGCGGCGGCGGCGGCCCGGTTTGCGAGAATCAACTCTCCTCGGTAGGTCGCCGTGCCACGCCGGCAACCGGTCCCCCTCCGCTCTCCTCCCCACCCCCACCCCACCCCCGTTGTGCTCGAAAGGCGCGTTCGCACCGGGCGGCCCCCCCCCCCGGTCCATTCATAATATTATAACATTCATAAAACA
>JAIPRM010004469.1:0-22884 GCA_025469315.1 Stegophylla sp. TES_Ste_2020 | reverse complement strand
AAAATTTTTTTGGCGCAAAAAAATTTTGAAATTGTGAAAAAAAATTTTGGACATTTTTCGAACATTTTTTTTTTTCTTATATTATTAACTTCCTTCGTTCAGAATCGTTTTACTAAATAAATGATTTATCGTTTCTTTAAAATTTAATACGCCCGTCAAGAGAATACCACCCGTCGTGCGAAGTATGTCCGGCTTTTTTTTAACTCGATAACAGTGTTGAATCCCTCTGGTAAGGTTATCAACGCTTTCGGACCTGATGTCCCCTCAGGGGTACATTCTTTTTAATTAATGTTTCTATAGTTTAAAATCATTTTATCGTTAGAAAAAAAAAATTCTATTCAAAAAATTAAATCTGGGTCTGAAAGTGTTAACGAGTTATAACTTGCCCTCCTCGGAATATTTTTAATGAGCTCCTTAATCAGAAACCGAATATACTTTTTTCTCTTGCTTAACTTTCATAAATCGTTTGTTACAATTAAAATATTTATAAATAATAAATGTTACGATCAAAAAAATATTAATCATATTTCATTTAATATAAGTTATTAACTTAAAAATCAGCAATATTTAATGTTTGATAACTTTTTAAATCCAATTACTAGCAGGGATATAATATTTCTTTTATCAATTATCAATATTTCGAAAATCTTAAGAGATATTTTTTTAAAAGATTTAATTAGTCAAAACATAACATTGTTAAAAAATATTTTAATAACCCAAAATTGATTCATAATTGTTAGATATTCATAACTACAATGAATATACCAGTGAACTCATTGACAGTAGTGTAGTGTCCTATGATACAATGAGACAGTGTCTACGTATACCCATTTTTATATTTTAATGATTACTTATATAGTATTTAATTCTAAAATTTGACAAAAATACCAATTGATAAACTTGATTTTATTTTAAAATATTTGTATTCATCTAATTAAATTATCAGTTTTATATTCAGCATGGTAACCAATAATTGTTAAATGTTTTTACTCAAGATTTCTAAAATATATAAATTATATTTAAAATAAATAATATATATATATATATATATATATATACGTGGTGGTATATGGGATTCTGGAAACTTAAATAATTTGTTACAAGAGCGTTCACTTGAAAATCTTGCACTAAAATTTGGCTTGAAAAACAAAACAATTGGTTAAGTGGGGATATTCACTTTGAGTTACTTGAAGTAATGGCGCATTTTGTTTTACGGAAGATTAAAAATTTAGTTCTAAAAGTCCATTTATGGCCATAATAAGCTGATGGCACAACAGACATTTCTGGTCAGGAACAGTTTAGCATTTGTTTTCGTTTTTTTTTTTTTGAAATATAAACGAAATTTTTGTGGGTATGTATAATCCTCTAAGTGGAAATGCCGAAACATTATTTTCTTGTATCAACGACGAATTGACACGTATGTGTCTTAGATTTGAAAATGTTAGAGGACTTTGTTTTGACGGAGCGCCAACTATGTCTGGTCACATAAGTTGAGTACGAAGGCGAATTTCTGAAGTACAACCTAAATCTATATTTATTCATTGTTCAAATCATTCGTTGGACTTAGCATTGAGTGATACTATTAAAACTGTAGATTTTGCTCACGATGCTCTAAATTTAATCAGATTTGTTTGCAATACAATCCTAAATTCAGCAAAACGTAAAAACATATTTTCTGGTATTGTTCTTTCGACTAATTTATACTAAGAAAAGGACTGTAAAATTGAAAATATACCAGGCATTTTTCCTATTTGTCATACAAGATGAACAGTCCGAGTAAAAGCCGTTAATAGATTTATAAAAAATTATGAAAAAGTTCTTTTACAAGACATTTTAAATGATTCAAATTCAATTAGTAAAGATAGACGTGCAGCTCTCCGCGGATATGAGACGAAACTCCGGAAGTTTGAAACAGTTTTTGCTCTGGAATCGTTGTCTTTAATTTTGTGAGCAGTTGACTAAAGCTCTGCACAGTATTCGTCAGAATTGTTAATAAAAACTCTAATGTCGTTACGTAATGATGATGTTTTCAATGACACTCGGAATAAAACCAAACAATAGGCCGTACATCTTTATCTTGAGATGCCACAAAATCCTAGAGTTCGTAAGGCCCCTGGTAAGCTCGTGTATACAACTACACGCACACCACCAGCCGACATCAACGAAAAAGTTGCTTTGCGAAAAGAATTTTTTGCTTTAATTGATTGTTTGTTGAAAGAATTAAATGAAAGATTTACTCAGTCTGGGTAAGACAAAGTAGCATCAATAGATACTATTTTGATACGTACAATCAATAGAGAAAAAAATTGAATTAAGTGAAATAAAAAAATTTCTCGGTATTTCCGTAACTGATATTATTAATGTAGATCAATTTCTGATGCTCAGTAAATAATGCTTCCCAATATTTTAAATTCTGATAATCTCTCAGCAACAATAAAAGATATTGTTAAAATATTTAAAATGTTGCCAGAAATTTCACGTCAATTGATGAATCAAGTTGAACGGCTTATTAAACTTTTATACACAATACCTGCGGCATCAGCCACACCAGAAAGGTCATTAACTTTGCTCAGGCGTTTAAAAACATTCGCACGTTCAACTATAAGTCAAAAGCGTTTGGCTCATTTGTTACTACTACACTTAAACCAAACTGTTTTCTATGAGATTTCCTTCGATGATATCCTAAAAGAATTCATTAGCCGTACAGCAGAGAGAAAAAGTGTATTTGGCAAAATGTAAATGATTCATTAAAATATAAACGGTTTGTTATATTTATTATTATTGTATGATAAAATATTGTATGCAATTTATGTTTAAAGATTGCTATAGAACAAAGAAACAGTGTATGTGAAAAAGTTAATTACAACTGTAATTTGTATTGTTAAAAATTCGCCTACAGTATTTTATACTTACGTGATATGAATTTGTTTGATAAATATTTGTAAGAAAAAAATGTAATTATATCCATGTACACATTTCCTCGGCATAGATGCTGTAAAAATTGGAGGGGGGGGGAAATTTAGCTATAAAATACTACAAAAATATCCATATTATTGCACCTATGCCCTCTAGAAAAAAGCTTTAAATATTTTGACCCAACGGCAAAAAAATCGTTCAAGCTCTCCTGAAAAGAAATATCTATTTCAATATATAATATGAAGTTATTTTAATTTGTTAGTTCATTTTTCTACAAAAAATGGATACAAAAATGTAATTTTGCCAAATATTGCACATAAGATGTTTTTTAGCACACAACAACGATATACCAAACAACGAGAAAAATATATATTTATTTTCTATGACAATATTTCAATGAAATTTAGGTCAACATTTTAATTTAAAATTTTACAATGAATCATAAAATATTTTTACAAAGCTTAATCGTAAGATTTACGTATTATATTATTGAATTTAATAGACAATATCTATTTAGTTTTACAATAATTTTTACTGTAATTAATAGTGCATTTGTACTTTATGACTAATTTAACAATTTTACACAAAGACCTAATTGGATAGATATTTTAAACAATTATATACATTATAACTATACGTTATAATATGCCTACCTTTAAAACGAAATTTCAAATATTTTAAAAACACTTAAATAAAAACGTGTATGATAAGTATTCTAAAAAGTAAAATAAAATATTTTAAAATAATATAAACTAAAATTATATTATTCGAAGGTATTTCCAAATGAATTAAATGATTACAGGTTTACACGTAACAACCATACGTAAAGTTAAGCGTGGAACGGAAAAATAAATATTGAAAATTACCTTTAACTTCATTTACAAAACGTAAAACATCATTTAGCAGTGGATTTAAATTTACATTGGTATCCCTCAATATTAAGTTCCAATTTTGTTTATTAATGCTCAATAAGTTTTTAACATTGGCCGCAACGTTTTCAGAATCGTCTTTTACAACCCCCAGTAGTCCAGTCATTTGTTTCATCAATCCCATTTTAACTAATTCAATCATCTTATTTCCTACAACGTAATCAAGCTGATGTCCTAAGAAGGTATAAACAATTACTTTTAAAGAATAATGGTGTGCATATACTTCAAACGAATCTGCAAGGAAAAATTCCTTAAAAAATTTAATCAAATGATTTATTGCGACATCATATTTTGACACGTTATTATTTTGATTTTGACACTTTAGCTCAAACACTACTATCCACATTTTATAAAATACATAATATAGCCATTGGGAAAATAAAGTCTGATACTCAACCAAATCCTGAATATTCAACATATTTTCCAAAATATCAGTTTCTATGTCTTTTATGCTTTTAATTTCTCCGTGCCAATTGAAATATATGTTTGTTCCCAGTGAACCTGATGAGTTGATTCTATTCTCTTCTGTCAATATAGCCAATTCATCACCATATTTACTACTATCAGACAAAATGATTTTTGAAACATCCCTCATCATCCCATGAAAACTGTGTCTATGTCCGTTTTCGGTTTTAGGGGCATGACTTAATTGATTTTCATTTTCAATAATAAATGCGTTTCTATAGACAAAATTTTGAACATTTATATCTTTGCAGTTTTGAATCGCAAAGTTATCCATCATATTCCTAATTGAATTTACTTTTCGTTTCAATGTCTCTTCGTTTTTAGACTTTGAATTTTTAAAAAACTTCAATTGGATTTTTGCAGCCAAGTAGACGTCATAGAGTTCAGTGTTTATTGCAGTCCATTGGGCGCTACTAAGTTTTTCGAATAATCCGTCGGAGACCTTTTCACTCGAGGACTGAATCGTAGACAAATATTTGGAGACGTCGGTCAACGTCACGCATGTCAATTTTTTGTCCAGTTTGGAAAAACTGACCACGTTTTCCTGGAACTGTTTTAAAGACATATCGTATGTCATATTTGATTTCTTCGCGCATTTCTTGTGCAGCAAGTTTAATGCCCACCAAATGTATTTAAACTGACCGTCCAGTAAGCTATCTGTCAAATCCGACAATGACATTCGCACCCATTTCGAATCGTCCGAAGCGATGTCAAATGATACATTTTGAACGGAGTCCAACTTCTTTGTGAAATAACTCCTCGCAATATCACCAAAGCCTGATATCTTATTGTAACGTTTCATTTCTAATATTATCTGAAAATGATCGATCAATTCCACAGGGCAATACATGGATTTTAATTTTTCAATAATTTCTTTGCACCGTGTCAGATCCAATGACGTCCACTCGTCCACTGTCTTCAGGTAAATCAGTTTCACAACGACTTGATAAACGGCCAACGTAAATTCGTAGACGGACCCGATGTCATACGAGTCTTTGAGTACATGAAACAAGTCACTGATAGTCGAAATGCCTTTATCTAGGTCTTTTCTCGATACCTTGGCAGTTCTTACGTATTCGATGCACAAAAGAGAATCAAGACGAGTCTCGTCTACCGCCGGATCGTTTTTCTGCATACATTTCGCTAACATTAAACTGTCCATGTCGATTACCGATTCGGACGAAGTAGGCAAACCGATTGATGTCAGAACATTTTTGAAGCGTCCGTTCGCGTTTTGTCTATCGTTTTCATACGTTCTACTGTCCCTACTCGGGTAACAATATTCAACGGCAAACTGCCCGAACAGATTCATGATTTGTAATAACATACGGTTTATATTTCGTAATACTTCGTGTGTTTTTTGCGAATCATTCGTGTCGTTTTGATCTTCCGGTTTCCTCGTCGATTCCAAACCCTCGATGTACAGACACGCCGACAGTAATGTTGTCAGAAAATGCGATTCGTTCAATTTGAGAATTGGATATCGATCGCTGATCGTCACAAGCTTGGTCAAGGCGAGTTTTATGTTCTGGTTGGATGACACCAAATCGTCGATTACGCTTTTATTGTCCAACGGGCACTCTTTCACTTTTTCCACACAAGGCTCTATGGAAACGCGAATAGACTCCAGAGAGGTATTTATCCAATACGCGCAATTGCACTTTAGTTGAGTGAAAATTATTTTTAAATCTAAATCGCTTTCGATTTCATTTTCGCTCACACGCGTTGACCATTCGATCAAGTGTTCTTGTTTCCCGTTTATAAATACCGAATCGTATTCCTTAATCGACGATTCCGTCTCACCGAAATTCAACCTTTTGCCCGTGTAAACGTTTCCGACGATGTTGGTCAGAAGAAACCAAACGAAAATCTTACGACACGAGTTCGTCATAATGGCGAATATAATGCCGTGACGTTCAAAACGAATATAATTAATTTCTGATATGTGCTTGTGCGTGTTTGTCAAGGAATGCTTATTGTGTTTTATATTTGCAGATGCCTTTGACCGTGAAATGTTTTGCAATCACCGATTATGTCCAATATCTGTAAAATAATAATAATCATTCAACCAAAATCGTAAAATATATATTAAAATTATTTTGTATTAATTGAAACTGAACATTTATCAATTAAAATATAGGATTACTTTAATGAACATTGGGTAAAGTTAATTAATATAAGTAGTTTAATTATCAGGATACCTGCGATATTATGAATAATACTTTAACCTTTGACCTCTATGTAGATATAACCTAAGAATGGATAAAACATTAAGTATTATAGATTTGTGATATGTGTAACATTATAACTTGTGAAATTATTATTCACTGCCACATACATAATATAAATATCCAACTGAGGTTTTATAGTTACAGTTGTTATATCTGTAGTTGTGACAATGTTCTCGATATACCGTGAGATAATATCAAGAAAAACTTATATCGTACCACTTAATGGGAATGTGAATTTAATTTGCTATATTAGAGTAATGTTTGTATTTTAACTACAATTCAGTTTGATCTTTATTTTCTAAATTATAAAATATGTAATGAGAATCACTTAAACCGGTGTCATAGAAATATATTCATATAATATATTATAATTCATATAATATATTCATAATTATATTCATACTAAATCTATACCCAGCGTGAAATATATACCTGCCCTTCCCAGATATAAATAGCTCAAGGTAATATAGTAACCAGATATATTAGGTGTTTAATACCCCTCCCCCCAATTAAATTTATACCGGAATGTAAAAATTGTCCAATATATAGTTATTAAATATATATTTATATGTTTCCTTTTTGAGTGTCGAATTAAAAAATATGTGATTTCAGTGGTAACTGCTTGGATTAAAAAAAAATCCACTAAATATAATATTTAGGTTTCTTTTATACCCTTTCGTAAAATCCCACCAAAAATATAATATGAAGCTTTCCATTTTTAACCACCTTTACTCCCCTAAGCGTTAAATTATGACAAATAATGTCTTAGCAAGTCACTATAACATAAAACCGAAAATATTCGCCAAATTGCATACTTATAAATTCAATAATTCCGGTTATTTTATACTTTTCATTTTTACTCGATCTAACACTAATTAAGGATCACGCTTTGGTAAATCCTTATAAAGTGAGTATTTGAATCACCAAATGAAACTACTGAGTAGGTGGTACTGATCAAAATAAATCCATCTCATAACTTCAAGGATTCCGTCTATATGGTATTTTTTTCATTTTTACTCATTTCAATCTCTTCATAGATTGAACCAGGGACTGGAACCTTTAGGATTTTATCGGTTTCGGTTTGAGTTTCGGTTTTAGAAAATTCATAATATGGGTTTCGGTTTCGATTCCGGTTCTAGAAAATTTAAGATAAGGGTTTCGGTTTCGGTTTCAGTCAATACCGGTCAACCCTTAAAATATAAAATTTTCGTAATTTTGTATTGTTATATACTTACATAATATTATAATGGTCACGGAAAAAACTGAGATTAATTAGCATTATAAGTAGTCATTTCTCTTTCAGCAGAGTTAGTATCATATCTCACTTAGTGGTATGCCTATCTACGCCCTTCTTATGAGGAGGGGAAGGTGAATTATATTTTGCATTTTTCTTAATGTAGACAAAAGAGCAAAGGGAATGAATGATATGTATGTATTTTCGAACATTTCGGAAGACCCATATTCAAAGATGTACGAAAACAAAACAAGTAAACCCGTTACACCAAGATAATTATACAAATTGCAGCCAAAATGCGCACTACGAGTCATAAAAATGTGTGGATGACAGCATCACAGCACACCAAGTGGCAGTTTTGAAATTTCAAAAAATTGCTTTTTTTAAAGTACCATAGAAGCAAAGAAACTTTGCATAGAAACTTTGTCATATGTAATTTTATAGATAGGTTTTATGGTCAGTTGCGATTCCATATTCAATACTATTCTCCAAGATCTTTGGAAGTAAAATAACACGTTTTAAATGTTTCTAACTGTCGAGTAAAGAAATATATTTTTAAAGAACAGAAAATCTTATAAATGACTAAAACGAACATAAAAAAAATGACAAGGGGGGAAATATCTCTGCTCAAACTCCCCTCTTAAATATGCCACTGCAGTGGCGCTGGTAAGGAGTATAATTATTTTGATCTAATGTTGTTATTTGTTATAATTATAATATAATTTGAGAATTTCACATGTAAAATAAAATTGTCCATGAATTCTATGGAGACCATATGATTTAAAATATCATAGTCTATAGCAGTGGTTCCCAAACTATATTTCGCCAGCTTTTAAGGCACTGCAACTGTTTCATAAGAATTCCACAAATATATATCAATTGCTATTTAAAAAAACGAACACGTATTGTGTGTGTGTGTGTGTGTTATATTAGGTTAGGTTAGGTTAGGTTAGGTTAATTATATTTAATTAAAAATCAAAACAGAAAGAACAAAACAAATTTTATGTTAGGTTAGGTTAGGTTAGGTTCCCCCCAAGGACCCATCTTGCCGTGGTGGAGGGCTCACGTCCATAAGGCTTGCTAACGAGTCCACTCCCTTACCCTGTCCCCTTTTTGATGGGGCAAGCGGCGCTAGAGCTGCTCCTAATCTTCATTGATCGGGGCAGGTATTGTAACCACTTGCTACCACCAGCAAAAGGGCACTGAAGGAAAACTGTAAACCCCCTGCCAGTAGGGTAAAAATGGCTGAAAGCAAACAGTAAAACCATAATATGGAGTTTAACAAACGAAGTATTGTTACCGCCCCAGTACTCACGGAGGGTACAGGAGTCGCCAGAGAGGGCTCCCGTAGCCCGGTCCTCCTTGGTGACGAACAAGGGTGATGTGATGTGGAGGCCCCACAAACCAAGGGAAGTAGACCGGTCCCAGAACATGAAATTGAAGAGTACGAAGACATCGGTTACATAGTCTTTAACAGATAGGCAGACATATCAACCAAGATCGCCAGGATTCAAAAAGTATCGGAGAAGCTTAATAATTTTATTTTAGAAAACAAGAACGTACATCGACCCATTAAAGACCTAGCACTTGACCTTAAAAGTGTCCTAAAAAAGCTGGAATCAGACGTGGCGGCTATGAGAACGGAAAGCTTAAGGAATGAGGAGGAATTGAAACGCTTGCGTCATCTGGCGTTGGGGCACGCTGAGCTGTCTCTTAGAGCCTTAGATAGCGTCAGCCCGCATCTCTCCCATAGTACTCCAAAACCTGTTAGCAAAAGATGTGACGACCGGGGAGTTGGAGTCGATCTATCAGCTCTTAGAGTGAAGAAGATGAAACAGAGCGAAGGTGTGGTTGCTCAGGATCAAAGAGCATGGACTGTAGCCTCAAAAAAAAAAGCCAAGGGTGAGGAAGAACGACGCGGCACAGGTGAATGTCAAACATCCTCCACCTCTTAACCTACCACGGACCCAGCCGCCGAAGACATGGAGAAAGAAGCCGGACGCGGTGCTAATCAAGGCACCCAAAAAAGAAGGGGAAGATCCTGTAACCTCCTACGCCACCATTACTGCGATGCTTAAGGAGAAGGTGGATCTCACCTCAATCGGGGTCTCCTTCGAGAAGGTCAGGATGACGAAAGCAGGGGATCTTTTGCTCAAAGTAGGCGGCTACCAACCAGCACCAACAGAACTGGGCGGAGTAATATCGGCAGAATTGGGAAACCTGGGAGGAGCCACCATGCTCCAGCAAAAAGTGACTGTCGAGTTTTGAGGGGTTGAATCACCGCAACCGAGGAAGATGTACGGCACGCTTTGAAAGTTCTCAGCGACGAAGAGCCACACAGAATTGGAAGACTAAGAAGAACGCCTGGTGATCAGATTGTGATGGACGCTCTCCTCTCCCGTAGGGTCACAGAGTCACTCTTGTCCGAGGGAAGATTTAAAATAGGCTGGAGCACGTGCAAAGTGCGTCTAAAAGAACGTTCCAACCGATGGTTTAGATGCCAAGGATTTGGGCATTACGCAGCGTCTTGCAACGGTCCAGACCTAAGGAATGTTGCATGAGATGCGGAGAAGAAGGTCACATTGCAGTGAAATTCAATAGGAAGCCTTCATGTCCTCTTTGCAAGGAAAAAGAACTTAAGACCGACCGCGTTTCGGGCCATGCATTCTGCGCGAGCAAAAAGAAAAAAGTTACAAAAATTAGTCAAGTTAACTATGTGGGCCGATGGCCATCTGGAGTGATTAGAGGCCACTCATTTTTTGTAGACGATGATTATTGTAAGGGCGAGTAGGAGGGGATTGTCTTCCCACGGACCCCCGAAGTTTTATTGTTATTTCTATAAATAAACGATGAGAAACAGGCGGAAGTAATTCCCACCGGCAGTTCCCACCTGTTTTCTCGGTTCAGAAGAAAAAAAAAAAAGGTTAGGTTAGGTTAAGTTATTGTGTGTGTGTGTGTGTGTGTTAAATATGTTAAATGTTAAATATGAAAATATTAAATTCAATAACAATGAGAATTACAAATTGGAACTGAAAAAAACCGGAAAAACCTTTACTTTAAAATATCGGTTACGGTTCGGTTTCGGTTCCTAAAAATATATTTATAAGGGTTCCGGTCCGGTTATGGTTCTAATTTGTTTTAAGGATTTCGGTACAAAACCGGTCTTTTGAGGCCCGGTTCCAGTCCCTGGATTGAACTATGAAATAATTTAGTAATTTATTAGATCGCTATAACATGATATGAAATTACTGAACAAAATTTATGAACAAAGCATTGCCTAAAAACTGCGTTCTCATTGCTCGTATTATCCACTGTGTGACGGTTCATTGTAATTTTAGCGGTGTAAATTGGTAGCGGTAAAATTGTATTAAACATACTTGCACAATAATGGTAGGTATAATTACGAACCACCTTTTTCAGAAATCAGTTGCGTACTAAACAGTTGGGCCTAAAAGGCTTTGTGTGATTGTTTTATGAAGTTCACTTTTTTCGTTATATATGCTACTAATAATTCATACAATTAAATAATAGTTTTTTAAATAACAATTCTTTACAAACAAAAGAAAACCGAACATATTTCTTATCGCGGATATTCTTCGCTGTTTGGTTCAGATACTCCTGATGAGTGTGTAGAATTTAAAGAAAAGATAAATCATTTCTTCAGTAAGGCGATCCGAATAAAGGAATTTAATAATATAAAAAACAATAATAATAGTCATTTTCATCACACCCACCAAGTGTATCTGATCCAAATAGTCGTTTCCATGGTGCGAAGTATGTCTGGCTTCCTTGTCTATACTTCGCTTTACATTAATTCTATTTTATTTATCTAATAAATTGAAGAAGACCAAAAAAAAAAAAATTAATAAGAAAAAAAAGCCGGACATACGTCGCACCACGGATAGTCTTTGCTTTTCATGTCAGATACTACCGTAATAAAAATAATAATAAAAGAACCATTCCGATACAAATAAAATTTTTACATTGATCTTAACAAATAAATACACATAACTAAATCTCAGAATTTAATGAATTTGTATATTTCTTCGGAAAACAGGTAGAAGCTAGGAGAAATCGAATTCGATTATTAATTGTTTTGAGACCCAAAGATTTTAAATTTATACATATTTATTGTATGTATTTACATATTTTCGATATTTATTCTATAAATACATATTTTTTAAATTTTGACATTGTTACAGAAAATTTCATAATCTTTTGAAATATTTTCAATTTTGATCACGAAATGTCAAGTATTGAATGAACGTTAACAATATAAAAATCATATAATTTAAATTAAATTATATAATTACGTTTTATGAATTAATATTTACTATATATTTGGCTTTTAAATGATAGAATATAAACCAATAAAATGATAAGAACAAAACTTTAGTATTGTAAATACATATATACCTAACCAAAGTAAGATCAATTAACGGTGATAGATTAATGAATCTTTTTCCTATAATATTTTCTTTATATTAATGGTTTCTATGGTTTTCAACGTAATAAATATTAATTATGATCCAGTAATGTATAATCGTTAATAATTACTAACTATTAACAAGAATAATGCGAGTATATTTAATAAGCCATTTAAACATTAACGATATTATAAAGTAAGTATGAAAATGTAATTTTATTTACCTGTACAGGTGTAGATAATATTGCGATGCAATGAAAATATAACTACAGGTAGTTGTTGCGTCCAAGAACGAATAAATAATAGCTCGTACAGTTCGCCGACCGTAAAAACACCAAATGACAAAATTAATAATGCAAATATACGTATGTATATAATTCATATTTTATGAAAAGATACCTAATTAGTTGCAAAGTCTGTTTATAAAAAATATAACAATACTTTGAAGTTTAGTAAACAACTTTTCTATGGCTGTGATAAACAATAAAATTTTTAAATTTTAACCCATGTTTCCGTGTCGTGCCACCTGTTATGACTTATGTCTAAAACATCATTGTGTAACTTATACGCTAATATTAAGTAAAGTTCTCGATTCCTAGAATATGTATATATTATTTTTTCAACCGTTTAAAACTTTAATAAGATAATATTGTGACAACCTATGCGTGCGAAACTGAAAAATAATACAAAAAATTAGAACAGAAATTCCTTAAATTTATTTACCGTTGTACTAATTTAGCGCGAATGATAATTTTATTGAAAAAAGAATATCATTATATCCTTGCTATGAGTATTATGCTGCTCTGTTTTTTTTTTTTACTCGATAACAGTGGTGAATCCCTCTGGTAAGGGTATTAACGAGTTATAACATGCCTCCCTCGGAATGTTTTTAATAAGCTCTCCTCCAATCAGATATCGAATATCCTTTTTTCTCTGGCTAAAAATCAGGGATCGTTCTTGAGTTTGGTTGTATTGAAGTAACGCGTTTGAATTAACTTGATTTATTTTCTATGAACGTTTAATTTTGTACGTAATTTAAGTAGAATGCGCATTTCTCACGTTATATTTTAGTATGAAAAATTTGAATCTTCGAGCGAATACGGCACCTATATATAGGTACCTCTATGTAAATTCACAGAGCCGGATCCAGACGAATATGATGTTATGAGGAGGGGGAGGATTTATTAATGGATATTCAGAATTTTCTCTAACCTTGAATTTAGTCTAAAACTAAAGCTTAAAATGCTAGCTAATTAATTTTCTTTTTCTTTTCTTTTTTTTTTTTTTTTTTTTGAGTAAATAAGGGGGAATTTTCCTTTGCCTCTTTGATCTGTGTCTGTTAATGTGGCACTGTCAGCAAACATAGTACCGATAATAAGAACAAATGCCATGTAATACAAAGTATTTTACAATTAAGTTTTTACATAAAATATTTAGTGATTTAACTTTTTTCTTTAAAACTATCTTTTTTCTATACATATGAGGTTTTTTTTAATTTGGTAAGTTAATTTTCCTACAACATATGAATATAAAACTTTAATTTTGCCTGATTTTGCACATAACATGATTTTAACCACAACGATGGTATATACTAAATCATAAGAAAAATATATTTATTTGCTATGACAGTATTTCAATACAATTAAGGTCTACGTTAACATTTTTAAATTTTACAATGAATCATAAAATTTTTTTACAAAGCTTTATCTTAAGTTTTCACGTATATTATTAATTTAAATAGGTAATATTTTTTCAGTTTTACAATAAGTTTTACTGTAATCAATATTGTTTTTATACTTTACGATGAATTTAACAATTTTACACAAGACGCAATTCGACAGATATTTTAAATAATTATATCGATTTTAAGTATATAATATCAAATACATACCTCTGAAACGTGTTTTTAAATATTTTAAAAACACTTAAATAAAAACGTGTTTTATGAGTATACTAAAAAGTAAATTAGCATATTAATAAAATTATCAAACAATAAAAGTCTATTATTCGGAGACATTTACAAATGAATTAAACGTTCAAACGTTGTAACAAAACGTAAATTTAAGGGACGTTATAACAATAGTGTTCTTCAGTGTCGGCTCGTAGGACTTTTTAATTTTTCTAGATTGCTAAATTATTATGTCGACAAAAACTAGAAGAGCTCATAGGCACAACGTGGCGGGGAATAAACTTCCCAAAATTATTCAAATCCCATTAGATTTTTTGCAGATTGCCTTGGGTTGGTGTCCTTTGGTGGGGAGTGCACTAAATATACGAATAAACACTTTAGCTCCCCCTTCAATTTTTTTTTTATTCTAATTAGGTTCGAAATTTGGAGGTCGAAAAAACGATTTATTTAAAATAGGTAGCTGAAATCCCAGATGAAATGTACATATAGTGGTTTTAACGCGCAGCTAGGTAAACAGTTCGTTTTTGATTTCATCGAATTCAAGCGTTTCGCCAGTATTATGTGTTTACACGCGGAATGAACACAAAAGCCACGTGTAAATAATACCGTTTTACATAATATTATTATTACAATTATAATAGTATAAGCTTTCAACAGGTACGTAATTTTTGTCACTTCATTTCGTTCCATACTGCAGCATCTACCAGTGCGTGACCGTATACCACGACCGAGGAAATGTTCCTATCCCCGAATAGAGGTTTGTCGAGTCATAAAGCCACGTCGTTCCGGTGTTGTGTTCTGTTCTTAACACTGTTAAAGTTAAGGTCCGCCACAGCCGACACAGTACGTATTCCCGGCTACCGGGCAGCTTACTAATCGATGACGTCTTTTCTGTGAATTTTTTTGCGATTTTAACATTTGCAAATTACTAACAAGGGTTTCGATTTGAACCAGTGCTTTGGGGACCGGTGAAGTGAAAAACTGAAAAAGTTAATGATTTTACAATGATGTTTTTATCTCCTTTTTCTGTAAATATTTTTTCATATAGAAATACACGTCCGACAGTTTCAACCAACTTTTTGGATTATAATTTGCCTCAATATGACACTTAATTAATAAAAGATGATTTTTCGAAATTTTCAATAGTTCTCTCAAGGTTTGGAAAAAAATGCACAACATTTTTAAAAATATTTTAATCAAAACTTTATGAAATTTTAAATATTGATACACAATAATGTTAAAAGTTTTGCGGTCACAACAATTTTCTTCATATCAAAGCTTTTTTTCTTTTTTCAGTTATCAGTAAAATATAAAACTGGCCGAGTGCAAAATATTTTTTTAAATTAATTAATTAATTAATTTTTTTTTTTTTTTTGCGAAAATTGTAAAATTGTCTTGTACTAATTAAAATTACACTCAGAATCATTTTATTATATGAATAATTTACCCTTTCATAAAAAATTCAATACATTTACCAAGAGCATCCCGCCTGAAGGACGAAGGATACTCATGGTGCGAGGTATTATGATTTTTGTAATATCTACGTTTAATGACCATAACTGAGAGAACTCGTATGAGTACATAAACTTTGGGTACCTAAACTCTCGAAAAATTTTACGAATCTAATGCTCGTGTTTAAATGCTTTGTAAGATTGTTTCCAATCATTTTCCTTTTAACTTTAACCAGGCTTAGGACTGTATCAACAGGCTTGATTAAAAATATTTTCCTCTGTTGTTAATTTAATATAAATTAAACTTGTCATTTCATTTATTCATTTTTATATAATTGCTTTTATGTCTCATTAATTAAACTAATTTATTGGTATAATATTTGTTGTGAATTTGTTTTATACATTAATTACGATTTGAACATAAATATTTCCAACATTTGTCTAAACAACAGTTTAATTTATTTATGATGTCTTCTCGCTCAATATTAATAACATATTTATTTTTTTTATTGAATATTATTTTAAGTTTTTTGCCGTTGGAATTTGTGATATCGTGTCGAGAGACGGTAGCTATAGTTTCATGTTAGGGTTCAGCAAATTTTGTTTGGATGTTCACAACATTTACTTCATGGTGTAAATTGGGAATAAGATTTTATTAATTGTACTAAAACGAGTCACCAATTTTCAAGAAAATATTTATATTAGGAGTTTTTCTTTATACTCAAACGAAGTTTGCGAGTGAAAATTCTCGATGTACTTCGCACCATGGGTATTCTTCACTCCTCGGGTTGTACTTGGCGGGTGTGTTAGATTTTAAAGAAATGATTATTCATTTCTTCAACAAAGCAGTTCTGAGTGTTGCTGCAGATCGTAAAAGAGAATTTATTTTCATTTAAAAGTTATAACGTTTATTAATATTCCAAACAAAATTATTTTGTACTCAGCCAGTTGTAAATTTCTTTGTTTACAGAGAAAAAATTGAATGAAAAGAAAAAAAAAGCCGGACATGTTCGTTCAATGGTTGTTTTATTCGCACGACGGGTGGGATTCTCTTGACGGGTGTATTTAATTTTAAAGAAACGATAAATCATTTCTTCAATAAAACGATTCTGAACGAGGGAAGTTAATAATATAAAAAATAAATGAGAAAAAAAATGTTAGAAAAATGTCCAAAATTTTTTTTTCACATTTTCAAAAATTTTCTAGTTTTACTTAATAACAAAATACAATTTTGGTTTATTATTTTACGTATTGTTATTATGCCACGTTCGCTATTTTCAGACTGGCGTCAATAACGTGTTAACCGAGTTGGGCCCGTACTGCGATGCGAAGGCGAAAGTTATTTATTTTGTCGATAAGGAGCCCGCGGCAATCAGATGTTACAATCCAAACGATGACTTTTTCTATAGTGCCCCGATTGGGGATGCCAATACTAATCGTAAGTATTCTTCTCGGAAGTCGGATGATGTTTCCCACGAATCCTCACACCTTTTTCTTTTTTTCATTTATTTTTTTCTCTATAAAAAAAAAATATGTACTTTTCAAATAGTTCATAACGATTATACAGAGAAAACTATTGAGATTTCCAAAAAGTTGATGGTCAAATTCTTTGGTTAAGCATTTCTTTATGAAAAAATTATTATGATTATTTTAATGAACATTATAGTTAAAACACTTGGTTGTTCTCACTCCAATGAAAATCTGAAAATTCAAAATAAATTAACTTTTTTGACATTGTATGTCTTACTACCTTAATGTCTATGATTTAACATTAAATTATCCTAACATAATATTTTGAATACAATTATTTGAAAACGGGGGGGGGGGGAGGATTAGAGCATACCTATTTAACTGTATATTTGAAATTTTTTAGTGCTCAAACGCATATGTTTCATGACTTTTTATCGCATATAATTCCGAGCCCTAGCTAATTCCCTGTTTATTTCAGAGTCCTTTACCACGACGTTCGCCATACCCATCGAGACACAGGCCAAAAAGTTTGTCGTCGGTCTGAGCGGATCTCTTGGCGTGATAACATGGGACGGGAAGTCCAATGCGACACTCACTCCCGAATTCTACATTAATGTGGCGGGTACAATCAATACCGCCTCAACGGATTCCAATGGATTGCTGTGGTTCGGTGCGTATAAGCTGGTATGGGCAAAATACTCGGGAAACTGTATTTTAATATTAAATACTAAATACATTCATTTAATCGAATAAATATACATATTAGGTATTATTTTATTGTTTTCGAACAATATTTAGTAATTGTTAATTACTAAAATTTATTAAAAAAAAAAAAAAATCTTTTTTATAGCATAAAATATCGTTTTTGCTCGAATTTGAGATAGTTTCTTCTTGTTTCTGAAAGAAATGTTGATAGTTTTAAAAAAAAAAAATCTATTTCTGATTTATTTATTATAATATATATATTAATTATAATTTTGTACCATAAACTATACTCTAGCAGCACAATATCATGTTCATATCAATTTTTTTTCTTTCTTAACAAAACGTTTTTTTCTTATTTCTCTCAGTTAATAATAAAATGTAAAACCGGACGACTGAATAATACATTTTCTTCTTTGTTATCACAGTTAACTTTGTAATTTTGAAGTAAAATTGTCTTGAATTAACTGATATTCCGCTCAGAATCGTCTTTGATTGGAGATATGATTTTTTTCGTTTTTTTGTTCCCTCGCAGCGACTCCAGGTGCCGACTCCCAGCACGGATCGATGTATTCAGTGGACTCCAGCGGAAAAGTCTCCGATAATCCGGTTAGCATGTTGGGTTTAAGTGACAACATCGCGTTCAGTTACAACAAATTTTACTACACGGACTCTGAGTCCAGGATAGTCTATGAAAGTGACTATAATCCCAAGACAATGACTTTCTGTAAGTTGAAGATCGATTCGATTTTACTTTATTACCGTTTTTCATGTCAATGGATATTATAATGATATTATGACTGTCAGAGACAAAATTAACGCTCTTAATCTTGGTGTTCGTGACGGGGGGGGGATTGAAAACTTTTTGGGCAATATTCCCCCACATCATGTTGTTGGGATATTTTGTTCCGCGGACCATTATTGTTCCTTTTGGGGTCTTTTTTCCATTAAAAAACAAAAAAAAATCAACTATGAATCAAATAAAGCACGCGTACACCACGTTGCACCACGGATATTTTTCGTTCCTCGAGTGGGATAGCCTTAGTGGGTGTGTTACGTTGTAAAGAAACGATAAATCATTTTTCAATAAAACAATACTAATTGGATCTTCAGTCAGTTTTATATTGAGTATGTATGTTTAACAAAATATGTTACATAATTTATATTCTATCCAAAATTCGTTTATGATTATTGATTAGGTATTGTTGATATTTTTATGATTTAAACATTAATACTTTCGGAATAGGTAATGACAAAATGATCTGTGTCCATTTCATTACCTATTAGTGATAATTATTTATTTTTTCATGTTTTGAATTTTAGGTCTCTCGTGATTAACAATTGACCAAAACATAAATATAAGTTTGTGTAAACTTTTGTGAAAAATTAATCAGTGAGCCAATACTTTAAAAAAAAATTGAAATGTGCAGAAAATAATGCGAGGAATATTATGATAAAAAAAAATATTTAGCTTGTTTAAAATTAATATTGTTTATTATATTATTAAATATATATTTATGTATAGTTTTGTAAAAAAGAGCTATTTTACAAAATAACAAAAATTTTCATACAATTTTTATGTAGAAATTATGCTTTACTTTCACTTCAAATCTTTATTCTCATGCTCATATTGTTAAAATGTCTTGTAAAGCGTATAATGAGGTTAGCCAATGATGATCCTTCATTTATTTTTCTATTTTTAATTTTTTTTTTTTGTATTTTATTACTTTGTGCCTTACGTCCATTATTTGTAGCTTGGATTTGACCCATTTACTATTTAAATAAATAAAAAAATAATCAAATTCAAGTCACCCCTTTCACCCGCCTCTCCTTTCGCCCAGATTGTGCTGCCGATGGTAATGTAAACATATATTGTAAACTGTTCTCATAATATTTTTATGATTTTTTTTCTGCTTTGTCACAGCCGACAGCGTTCCAGTGTTAAATATGTCTGCGTTATCGTTGTCGGGCGTTCCTGGTGGCTTGACCGTCGACAAAAGTGGAAATCTGTGGATCACGTGCCACGTCGACAGAGTAAGTTTTTCATTATTTTACAACACCATAGTAACGTGTTCATTATAAAACACAACGTACGAGCGTCTCTTATCTGCATTTTTTTTTTTTTTTTTTTATCAGAATCGAGTTATCACAAAAAATACTTAGCTACACAATCATGAGATGAAAATTAATTTCCACATAAACCATAACTAGAACAAAACGAATTATTATTATTTATTTATTTATTTATTACTATTGTTTGTAAATAATTTAGGAAAAGACCTTTTGGGTAAATTCGACCCTTTTGATATCAAGCTCGTGCAAAACTTCACTCTGCCTCTTTGGGGCATACATAGATAGTCCGTTTGGGTTACAACAGGAGTGAATTATTTTGTTAACTGAATATTATAATAGTAACAAAGGCACCTGCGAATACCTGATGTAATACGATATATTTATAATATTATACTATACTTATGTAAATTTAAATTATATTTATATTTCCCCGTGTTATCAAGCCGAAAGGCCCCCACGTTTCACAGCAACCCGAGGGATATTTTTGATTTGCGAAATGTAGCGGAGTCATTATTTTAATTTGTACCCAAACGTATACTTTGCATCATAGGTATTCTTCGCTCCTTGGGTGGGGTGCTCTTGATGTGTGTATTGCATTTTAATGAAACGATAAATCATTTCTTAAATGAGACAGTTCTGACCGGAGCTTCAGTTTATTCAAGACAAGTTTACTTAAAAAATATAAAGTTTATTATTCTAACAAAAAAATTTTTAATTTTTTACTCAGCTAATTTTATACTCCACTATTAACTGAAAATTAGAAAAAAAAGTTGTGAGAAAAAAATAGTGCTGAAAAATAATACCAATTTTTTTTTTTATATATTTTCAAAACATTCTTTAAATAATATACATCAACATATATCTCATATTATTTTTATTTATATTTTAATTTTCATAAATTTTGGATTAAAAAAAAAAAGAAGCTAGTCTTGCCAAATGTTGGGTAGTTTTTCCCAAATTTTGAGAAAAATATTAGGAATTTCGAAAAATTACCTCTCAAACGTACCATTTAAATGAGAATTGCTGGTCGAAACTTTTTGACAAGTATTTCCATACGAAAAAGTGTTTACAAAAGAATAAAAATAAAAAATAAATATTATTGTCACTCAGAATCTAAAATGTGGACATTGTATCGAATACGGGACAACATTTTTCGGTCTTGCTGACGAAGGGTCGTGCAATCCCCTCTCAAAATGTCTAGTCCAGGGACAGTACCGGTGACGGGACATGTGATTTCCGGCACCCGGGCCCTGAACCCGCTCCTTTGACCGAACCTATAACCTAATTAAGATTCTGAAATGTTTTATTTTTAGTGAAAGCGCTTGCACCGAGTACCTCCCTCCCAAACCGCCTGTCCGACCACGAAAACGATTTTTCAAAACGCGCGATACTGTATCGGTTTTTTTTTTCTCACGCTCGCAGATTCTGCAATTCGATCCAAAAGCCCGCGCGGTGATCGGGAAATTGCCGGTGCCTGATTACGCCAAATTAGGTTTCACTTCCGTCGTCTTGTGCGGTTCGGACATGGGCGATCTGTACGCGACGACAAACACCGATGCAGCCGACCAATTAGTACCTTTGCTCAAATTGGACACCGTGAGTTTGTCGGTCGGCACAGGTGGCGTGCCCGCCAAGTTTCCAACGGTGGCGCCTCCGTGATCGTCGTGACTGTTGTGCAGTCGGGCAGGACTGGGGAGAGACCCTTTGTGATTTTTTTTTTTTTTTTCTTTTAATTATATTGTACGACTGTACTAATAAAACAAGATATTATTATATAAATTGATTTAATTATTATTATTATTGTTATTATGAAAAATTAATATTGCGAAAATTGTTTACACTCTGTAAAGCGGTGGAAATTCGTACAAATCACACACGATATAATGATTGTGTTCAATGGACTGGAACCCGTTGAAAGGAAACGAAAGTATTTTCGGTTTTTTCGAGGTTTTGTCAGTTTTATAAAATCACAAAGGCAGTGTTATTTAAATGTGAAACGATTAATTTTACTTTCGAACTTACAGTAGGTAGCTATTCTAAGCCTGAAATAGAGAAATATCTGTACCGGTAAGGTAGGACCATAGCTATTCATATTGCCAAGGTTGGTAAAGATTGATTTCATTGTTTTTAATCTTACTCAAGTAACTTACTTTTAATCAGCCTGTGAAAAATCCTGAAATATTTAATTGATGATATTTTGGATTTGTATAATAAAAACAGTAAATGATTATTCGTTTTTTGATGACCGTCTCAAAGTGGTCTGAAAATATGTAGATTAGCTACAATTAGTAAACCCAAACGAGAAGCAAAGAAAATCTATGGTGTTAAGTATGTTATTATATAATATCAATAATGTATGACAAGTAGAAATTAATGTTCGAAATGTGAATTTAAATGTTTAATTCTCAGGAGTTGTGCAAAGAAAGTAGTGTTTATAATTTTTTTTTTTTTTAATGTATACACATATATAAATACTTGTTCAAAAGTTTTGACCATCAACTTTTTAAATCACAATTTTCCTGTAAATGGTAAATTTGTAGGTCATTTTACAAAATTCTTCTTCATTTCCTTTAAATGAGGGACCAATTTATGAAATTCAAATAGCGTATACTCTTAACAATGGGCATCTACATTGTAAGTCAATAGAAAATTCAAAAAGGGAGACAAACTTAAAACCTTTGATATTCTACGGTTTTCGGTAGAGATACTCTTAGTGTATGTGTTGAATTTTGAAAAAAAAAAAAAAAAACGATAAATTTATTTAAAAAGAAAAAAAAACAAAAACGTGTTTTCGTCGTACATTTCGGATGGACACGACACTCGCGCGACGTCATCTCATCGCATACAGAATCTACTAATCAGTGATCGTTCCGTGACGGAGGAAATGTTCACATATCGGGAGAGAGGTTTTTCCAATCGTCATTTAATATTCTCCAGGATTTTTCATATTTCATATCTCTGTTGCAGTCAAAGATGGAGCCAGAAGTTTTGTTCAGGATATGCAGAAACCCCCCCCCCTATTTTACCACGAGCAAATATACATATATAGAACATAATATGTATAATATATAATAAGTG